>CM032123.1:40099743-40114719 GCA_018894105.1 Jacaranda mimosifolia
ACTCACTCATACCTAAATCTATACATGCACACACACACGCACACACTCACGTTCAATAACAAATGAATATGTAAGCAAATTTAATAAACAAGAACTTTGGTTTCATTATTTAAGAAATATATATATTAAGGATATTTGGAGATATTTTCTTTATTTTCTATTTTTTAAACTGGAAATTCAAAGAAAATTGTGAAGGGGTATATATTCGATTTTATATGAAGCAACATATTTTTTTTTCTATTTATAATTTCATATACACCCACACCCCAATCCACACAGGTACACACATATACGCCCGCACACACACACACATGCGCGCAGCGCACACCCTCACTTCCATTATTTTCTATTTTGTAAATTCGAAATTCCAAAAAAATTGTGAAGGGGTATATATTCGATTTTATTTGAAGCAACATATTTTTTTTTCTATTTATAATTTCATATACACCCACACCCTAATCCACACAGGTACACACATATACGCCCGCACACACACACACACACGCGCGCACACCCTCACTTTCATTATTTTCTATTTTGTAAATTCGATATTCCAAAAAAATTGTGAAGGAGTATATATAAGATTTTATTTGCAGCAATATATTTTATTTTCTATTCACAATTTCAGACACACCCAAATCCAAATTTTCACATGCACACACACACACACACGCACGAACACACACACACACACGAACACACACACACACACACCCCCATACACATACAAACACACACAAACACGTTCAATAACAAATGAATATGTAAGAAAATTTAATAAACAAGATCTTTGGCTGTATTTTTATTATTTAATAAATATATATATTAAGAATTTTCGGATATATTTTCTTTATTTTTAATTTTTTAAACTAGAAATTCCAAAAAAATTGCAAAGGGGTATATATATGATTTTATTTGAAGCAATATAATTTATTTTCTATTCACAATTTCTGACACACTGACATCCAAATCCACACACGCGCACGTGCATACACATGTCCACAGGCACACACACACACACACACACACAAAAACTCGCACTCACATACACATACACCTACGCACACACATGCTCACACACATATATGTATACACACACAAACTCGCACACACTCACATTCAATAACAAATTAATATGTAAAAAAATTTAATAAACAAGATCTTTGGTTATATTTTTATTATTAAAGAAATTTATTTATTAAGAATTTTTTATCTTTATTTTCTATTTTTTAAACTATAAATTCAAAGAAAATTGCGAAGGGGTATATATTCGATTTTATTTGATGCATTATATTTTATTTTCTATTCACAATTTCAAACACATCCACACCCAAATCCACACACGCATACACACGCACACACGCACACATATACACAAACACGCACACATACACACAAACACGCACACATACTTGAACACATGCACACACATACACATACACATACACACACGCACACACACACACAAACACGCACACACACATTCAATAACAAATGAATATGTAAGAAAATTTAATAAATAATATCTTTGGTTGTATTTTCATTATTTAAGAAATATATATATTAAGAATTTTTGGATATATTTTCTATATTTTCTATTTTTTAAACTAGAAATTTCAAGAAAACTGCGAAGGGGTATATATATGATTTTATTTGAAGCAATATAATTTATTTTCTATTCACAATTTTAGACACACCCACACACACAAACATGCACACACACAAGTTGAATAACAAATTAATATGTAAGAAAATTTAATAAACAAGATCTTTGGTTGTATTTTTATTATTTAAGAAATATATATATATATATGTATGTATTAAGAATTTTTGAATATATTTTCTTTATTTTCTATTTTTAAATTGAAAATTTCAAGAAAATTGTGAAGTGGTATATATTTGATTTTATTTCAAGCAATATATTTTATTTTCTACTCACAATTTTAGCGCATCCAGACCTAAATTCACGCACGCACGCATGTACACACACACACACACTCACACACGCAAACGCACACGCGCGTGTGTGTGTTCGATAATAAATGAATATATAAGAAAATTTAATAAAATGATCTTTGGTTGTATTTAATTATTTAAGAAATATAATTAGTAAGGATCTTCAGTAATATTTTCATTATTTTCTATTTTCTAAACTAGAAATTCCAAGAAAATTGTGAAGGGGTATATATATAATTTTATTTGATGCAATATATTTTATTTTCTATTCACAATTTCAGACACACCCACACCCAAGTCCACACACGCACACACACATGCACACCTACACTCAAATCCGTACACACAGACATGCCTAGACCTAAATCCACTGCAACAAAAAAGGTCTTTAGTTACGCTTCAAATTGTGTAGCAATAGGCTAAAATTTGTAGCAAAAGGTCTTTTGCTATGAATTTGCTACAAATTTTTTCCCATAGAGAATACGGCCGTGACTAATACTTTGCTACGGAAATAGCTTGTAGCAAATGTTTTTCGCTACGAATTTTTCATCTTTTGTTATGATATGTTCTTCGTAACAAAAGAGTGTTGAAAAAATCAACTTTTTGGTACGACGTAGATGATCGTAGAGAAAACTGCTTTTATTACAGCTAACTCCCGTAGCAAATAATTCAAAATTAGTTCAAAGTTCATTTGTTACAATTGTCTTGGCGTAGCAAAAACCTTTAATATATTTTACTTATATATAATATTATTATAATTATTATTTAAAAGCTCTATAATGATTTCAATGAGAACACCTAAAATCAATAATAACCATAGGTAACTAATCAAAATATAAAAATCATAAGCATGATAAAATTTTGAAACAAAACTAAAAATGATCATATATAATTTTTCCTCCCATTAAAAATACTCATCAATGTTTAATAGCAATGCTAAAAATCAACAATAAGAACAATAAACTAATCAAAATGTAGAAATCATAAGTATAATACAATTTTCATTGAAACAAAAATAAATATCATAGTAACCAAATTCCTAATACATAATTGCTAAGCATTAAATACATTGTTCCACAAATTCATAGTAATTAATTAATTACTAGGTCAATAAGTACTAATAACAAAGTTTGGAAGCTAGCTCTCAAAGGTAATACATCATCATTGACAAAAAATTCAAAGGGAAGTATATCATCATTAACAAAACAAACTAGTTGTTCAACTATTTGTCAAAATATGGTCATATCTTCAAAATTTTCATCTTTGCATCTCCATGACCTGCAATAAAACCAAGTAAATAATGAATGGATGAAATCAATATTTCTCCTAGACATATATTAAATCATGGGATCGAAAAAGAGAAGTAAAATATCATCAGTACATTAGTCAATTCCCAAGCAATGCATTTGTGAACAACTTCTCCAATGGTCTTTAAACCATCATGAGGGACAAGTAATTCAGCAGTTGGTATCAAAGCCTTTTCTACATAAATCTTCACATATGTAGGATATTCTTCTTGTTCTGCAAATATCATATCAGCAACAATGCCATATGCCACAATTTTTTTTGGTATTTCATGACAGAACATGTGCACACGAGTCCCAACCTAAATGAACGTCATTGTATTAGAATTAGTATTATAAGAAAATAAACATGCCGATTAAACCAAAAAGTATAAATGTTGTTGAGAAAATAAACAAAGTACAAACCCAAAAGCAAATGTTTTTCACAATATATAGTTAAAAGATACAATTAATTGATTAATGAAAATCAGGAACCAAGGATTTTATAAGACCTTGTTCCAATGAAGTCAATGTTGACACCACAAATATAAAAAATAAAAAAAAAGTAAGAAACATGTAGATCAAAAACCAACAAGAATAAATAAGTCAATAGGTAGCCATTTCAAGGTACAAGTTCCAATTGCATTTTCTCATCATTTTGCAACTAAGTCCAATAGACAGTTCAATATGAAATAGATATAAAACAAAATCTACTTCATAAAGTATCAAATTGTATGGCCTCATATTGCGCTGCACACACCGCTGTATCATTCTAAGTAAAAGTAATTATTAGGAGTATCAAGTTGTATGTTAATGCCACAACTAGTGGATCAACAAATTTCACAATGTCAGTTCTAAAAAAGTCTTATTTCACAATTTTAGCTCTAAAAAGGTCTTATATGTGACCTCAATAGAAGTGATGAGGTTAGTAATACTAAGACATATAAATGATCGCAATCTAAAATTAATGATTTAGACTTCACAAAGATAGAAAATTCACCAAGAATTAATCATATCTAATATATATATATATATATAACCAATTGTATATACCTTGACTAGATTATTACTACTCAAGTAATGCGTGATATTTTGTTTCCTTAGGTCACCTTCAACCTACAGCCATGAAATGAAGCCATGACAAAAACATACAATATGTTAATAGTAATATAGCATTTGATAAAGGAGTAATAACAACTACCTGAGGCTCTTTAGAAGAAAAAGCATCACTGGAACTATTTAGAGTTGGTTTAAGCAACTTTGATGCACTCAGAACCTGCACATTCTTTTGCTTCTTAAGCTTTTCATTCACAGCCTGTGATGATTAATTTTATGTTTAGCAATGCTATATGTGATTGCAAATATATTACCTTCATGAAAAAGAATAACTGCTTTTAATGTTGTACATGTTTCTCTTTAAGAGACTGAACATCTTGTGATCTATCCACATTTTGTTTAGGCTAGTTGTCAGCCTTCAAAAATTGCAAACATTTGTGCTTCTTAAATTTTTCGTTGATAACCTGCATTTTTTGTCAAATTACAATCATCAGTTTACTTAAAATTATTTATCAAAGTCGCAATAAAAAGATACATGCCTTTATAGGATCATAATACTCTTGTGCAGCTTTTGGCTTCTTAGACTTCCCATTGACAACCTGGATTTAGCAAAATTATAGTAAGCAAAGTGCATGTATTTTACAACATTTGGGAAAAAAATCTATTTGTAACTTTCTAGTCATTTAATCATAATTACCTCCTGATCTTCAATTCTGATAGAATCATCCAACCCATTCAAGGTCTGATCATGGGAGCTTGATGCATCTTGAACCTACAAGATTAATTGTATTAATCAAGTAGAATCCTAATAAATTTTACATCTAACAAGTCGCTTACTTACTTGAGCACTATGTAACAAGGATGTTAATGCTGGATATTGACTTATCAACATTTCAGACTTGTTGGTTACATGGCTCATATTTTCTTTCACCCTGAGTAATTCCTTTTTTTCACGTACAACTTCATCTTTTAAAGTTTGCATTTGTTGCTTTTCCACAACAATTTCATCCTTAAGCTTTTTTAGTTCTTCACATTCTTGCTTTTGCAGATCATGCAATGCATTGGTGGCATGTTTCTGAGTTGGTGTAACTCTTCTTCCTAGACATCTCACTCTACCATGATTGTCATTTCCCATAGCAGCTCTAAAAATTTCCATCTTAAATTCTCTTGTTCTCTCAATCTCTGGCTTTTTTGACAATTCTTGAGTAAAGTGCGCCTGCAAAAACAAAAATAAAGTGTAGAAGAACTTATAAAAGCTATTATCAGCTTCTACATTAATGTTTTCCTGGTTGTTTATTTTGTTTTTGACTTTAACTAGCCTATGGTGCATTAATATGTGATAAATATGTTTGTTGTTTACTGTCACTTTTTGTGTTAGAATGGGAATGTATGAAGCTTAAGACAACTTATGAGTAGTAAAATACATATAGCATGTAAGAGTTAAATAATATACATATATATATATATATATGCATACTGCCACAACAAGCTAGACAATGAAAGTTATTCAAGTTAATTAATTAGTACTTACACACTTAGATAAGGAAGTTAATATTTGAACTTGAAAGTTAAAAGCACTTAGGACTCAACATACTATGCTTTGTGCCTTTAGAGAGAACGTTCTGATCAACAAAAACAGAACATTTTCCATGAACAGAAAACAAAAATAGAATGTGGTAATGTGTGCAGGAACAAAAAACAGAAATAAAAATAATTTGGAAGTTCTATTAATCCAACATAATTTTATATCCATAAACAAAAAACAGGGAAAAAAAGAAGAAGCAATTTTATACATTGCAAAATTAAAAGTTGAATACAAAGAAATATATAGGGACGCATATACTTACATGCAGATCTGATATATTATAGTCATCGTGGATCCCACTTCCACGAGATCGAGACTCCATCCATGTATCAAGCTCAGTAGGATCTAACCCTTTCATTATCAACTAATATGCATGATTAAATGAAGTAATTAGGAACCAAAAACTTCCAAATTCTAATTCAAACTACCAAATCAATAAAAGAGTTGTCAAATAACAAAGCTTACCTCTTGGTCAACAATAGCAAAAGAAGTCCTACCAGTCCTATGGAGGCATTGTTTCTTCCCAACGTTTATAGCATTTTTTCGTGCAATCTCTATCATCAATCAAATATACATATAAATTAAATATTTGCCTAAAATGAATGTAGTAGTGGCGCAAAAATTAAGATACTATAACTTGGACTTCTTCATCTTTCCAATACTCTACTAATTGTAACCATTGGTCATATTCTATGCGATCATCAGGCGGTGGTTGTCTTAGCTGCTCCTCATGATCTTTGTATGGTAGAAAGTACATAACTTTGACTCTATATCTCTACTTCCTCCATGCATCAGCAAGAGCACACATCACTATGTTCTTTGCTTCAAGAGGGAGCATAGTGTTGCACTAAAGCAAGATTCCAGGCCAAGCATCAGTAAACAAATAAAAAGCTAATAACTATCATATATATATAAATCTGTCATAAAGTGTAATTTTAAAAAAAGTTTTCTCTTACCTCTACTTCATCCCACGCCATATCTCTCAAGTATTGGGGTATCGGGGTATCTGACGAAATTCCACAAAGTTCAAGGGTAATTTAACCCCTATCTTAGCCATATATCCTACTACAGTGCTGTACTTGTTGACATCAGGTCCAATCACTCTAGCATACTTATCCAAAGTAACTTCAAGTTTCTTTCCTATACCCCACTCTTTTGGGAATTTTGCATACCCTCTTCCCTTTTTGATCTTTACAGATTTATTGAATGTTGAATTCATTACACCTGTGATTTCCACAAATAGTGAAAAGATAAATGTGAAAAGCTTATCAGGAAATAACATCAACTTTAAGTGCTATCATGGTGAATTATGCATTAATCCTAAATGTCATATGTTGTTGTGCTTGAAAGACAATGAAAATGCATATTCCAATGAATTAAACTTTAATGAATATCTTTTAACGTACTTATGCTTGAATCACCTTGAGTTTTTGCCTGGGCAGCTCGGCCTTGGGCAAATTCTTGCTCTATCTCGCTACAAATTGATTGATCATCAGCTGATTCTGATTGAGCTTTTTCTTTGAAGCTGTTTTCTTTCTTTTTCATTTGACATATCTCAGCCAATGTAGCACCAGATAATCTCTTCTTACCCTTTTCAGTGTTCGGCTGTGAAGAGGTTCCTCTAGTTGAGATAAATTCTTCTGTTGAGCTACTTACCAATTTCTTTTTTTGTTCAATAACTTCAGCCATTGTCGCACCAACTTGAACTTTCTTTCCCTTTCCGATGCTTGTACATGGAATAGATTCACAATATATTAGAAACCACAAGGTGAATTACAAATCAAGGATGTTTGAGTAAAATAAAATGAGGAAGTACTTACTTCCCTTTCAATTTCCAAAAAGCAAAATAAAATTAAAAATATCATAGCCCAACATTAAAATGCAAAAAAAGATCCCAGACTATTCAAATAAAGAGAAGTTAGCAAAAAACCTCCAAGAGGTTTAAATTGGCCCGCCGGAAGACAATTCCCATATAATAATAATAATAATATCAATTATTATTATTATTATTGTTAGTTATTATAATAATAATGATAATAATAATAATTATTGTTATTAGTATATAATAATAATAATAATAATAATAATAATAATAATAATAATAATAATAATAATTATTATTATTATTGTTATAATTGTAATGATAACTAACAACAACAACAACAAAAATAATAATAATAATAATAATAATAATAATAATAATAATAATAATTATTATTATTATTATTATTATTATTATTGTTGTTGTTGTTGTTGTTGTTGTTGTTGTTGTTGTTGTTAATAATATTATTGTAATAACAATAATATTATTATTGTTGTTGTTGTTGTTGTTATTATTATTATTATTATTATTGTTGTTGTTGTTGTTGTTGTTGTTGTTGTTGCTGTTGTTGTTATTATTAATAATATTATTGTAATAACAATAATATTATTATTGTTAATAATTAATTATTATTATTATTATTATTGTTAGTTATTACAATAATATTATTAATTATTAACAATAATAATATTATTGTTATTACAATAATGTTATTAATAATAACAATAATAATAATAATTATTATCCTTAGGTAATGCTCGATGTGCTGCTACTGGAAGTATTTTTTGCATGAGAACATGGTTTTCATGACTTTTTAGACTCCATATGGTTAGCTTTTCCAACTGTACATGCCGAGCTATATTGGATGTGTATCCATAAGGAGGCCTCAAACTCTTCAACACACTAAGAAATGTAAATTTTTCACTTTTGCTCATTGTAAATGATGTGGCGGGGCAATAAAAACCTGCAGAAGGTTGGGGAATCGGGTGTAAAGGTTTTCTAATTCCCCATTCTTCAAGATCATGTCTAGTGTTCAAGTTATCCTTGGTTTTACCCCTAACACCTAATAACGTAAAGAGCAAGTTGTCCCACACATTTTTTTCGATATGCATGACATCAAGGTTGTGGCACACAAGATTCCCCGACCAATATGGCAACTCAAAAAAGATGCTTTTTTTCTTCCAAGGAGATTGAGTTACTTCACTAGCCTATCTTTTCTTGACCAAAGAGTTTGCATTATGTTCCATTATCCTTTTTCTCAGATCATCTTTTTTGTATTCTGTAAGCACACCCTCTAATTGTTGTAGTAGCTCTATCTCTGATAGTGGAGTTGGCTTCTTCCTGAATTCCATTATCCCATCAAATGATACTTTATCCCTTTGCAGTCTATGTCCGATTGATAAGAAACGACGATGGCCACAATAGCAATATTTATGGCCTTTATTCAAATACTTAGACCATGTTTCCAAACCACAATTAGGACAAGCAAATTCACCTCGTGTACTCCAACCTGATATATGACTATAGCCTGGAAAATCGCTAATTGTCCACAACAATGCAGTGTGTAATTGGAACAACTGATCTCTTGAGGTATCATAAGTCTGCACCCCGGTATACCAAAGTTCTTTTAATTCTTCAATCAATGACTAGAAATACACATCAATTTTATTTCCCATTCCTTTGGGGCCATCAATGATAATTGATAAAATCAATGAAGGTTGCTTCATGCAAAGCCAAGGGGGTAAATTATATGTCATAAGCACAACGGGCCAAATGCTATGACTAACACTCATTGTTCCATATGGGTTGAATCCATCTGTTGCCAAGCCAAATCTAACATTGCGTATTTCTCCATCATCTATGCGTTCCTCCCCATGCCATTTCATAAGAGAGGCAGTCATTGCTGACATAAATAATTTTTGCAACCTTGGCTTTAGAGGAAAGTATCTCATCCGCTTGATTGCTATTTTCTTAGCCTTATCTTTATACCTAGCCTCACCAAAAATCTCACATTTATCAAGTTTTCCATCTTCACCACTAAATAACATGCAACTATTAGGACATGCATCAATGATCTGACATGTAAAGCCTAATTCTGTGGTTATCTTATTTGCTTCATAATAGTTGGCTGGTAAATTAACATCATCAGGGAATAAGTCTTTCAACAATTCTAGTAGCAAATCAATTGACTTGTTCGACCAACGACAAAGCACCTTTAGATGTAACAACCGAGCAATAAAAGATAGCTTTGTTTGCTTTTTACATCCTGGGAATAACTCAGTTTCATCATCTTTCAACAATTTAATGAACCTTTGAGTTTTTTCATCAGCACCATCTAAATGATCATGGAAAGATTGTTGATCATTTTCTATATTAACATTTTCAGGTTGAAATCCCATTGCATCATGAAGCATACTACGCATATCATCCCCAACATCTGATTGACTAGATTCAACATCTTCATTCTTGTTAAATGGAACATAAGTTTCACCATGGCAAGTCCAGTTCTTATATGTAGGATCAAATCTATCCTGAAGGCAATGCAGCATAATATCTTCACGAAATTTGCTAAAGCGATTTCGACATTTTGTACATGGGCAACAGATTCTAGAGCCATCTTGCTTACTCAAGTATGCAAATTCTAAAAATTGAGCAACTCCATGAACATAAGCATCAGATAGACGATTAGGTAAATCAATCCAACTTTTATTCATTTCCAAAGTCTCCTTCTACCTACTACAATTCAACAGTTATAATTATAAGATACTAATTTAGTAACATGATCGTAGTGGTTGTACTTAACCACTTAATGAAAATATCCCAGGAAAAACAAAGAAAATATAGATTTATAAAATATTGTGTCTCGTTCATTCTGTTAAGGCAATGTAATCAAACCAAAGGCACATGTTCTTTGTTCTCTGATTTTCTTTATCATTAGGTGGAAAAGGAGAAATTTAGGATATGACATATTATGGAAGCAAAAACTTGTATTGTGAGTTATAGTTAGAGTTTGAGGCCAAGAGACTAATTTAGTTAGTTTTCTTGCACTTTGCATTTTTTATTTTTCCTTTTTACCTACTTTGTTGCTTCTACATTGTTGTGTCAGTTGCAACTTGTACTAATCTTTGAACACTATTGTCTTATTTCAGGTACAACTATGTGAGTTCTGGTCTTCTCTCTATTAGTTTCCTTTTCAAGAAATATAGATAGACAAGTGTTGCTAGAGAAAAACATGTTTATTTGCTCATTTTGATTTGCTATATTGGTCCGCTTCAATCTATATTCAGTTTATGGTTTCTTCTTGTTGTCCTAAAGACTAAAGTGAAGAAAATGAACTTACTATTTCAATCTCTCTTACCTTTATAACCCTATTATTTTATTTTCTGGACCATCTAGAGTTCCTTTTCTTGGAGGCCAACTGAAATTAATTGAAATTAAGTTCAACTTGACATACTTTGCATTATCTTATTCTCCTACCTTTTATGACTAATCTATCTCATTTTCTTAATTTTTAGAATAAGATAGATATTTTATGAAATTTTAAATTTTAAAGGAGGAGAAATTCAAAATTCCAAGAGGAAATGACAAATAAAATATCAATTCAAAGAAATTCATCAATTATTACTAACTAAAGGAGGTGCTTTGAGATGTGGCAGAAATACATATGGTGGAAGGTCTTACTCAAAAGTATGTGGATGCATTCACAAGATGTGGATTTGTATGTCCAGAAAAAGAAAAGATATACATATCAATAATATTTTGTTTACCTGTTGCTTCCATGAGCTTCGGTTTCTTTCTTGTTCCTCAAGGGTGTTTTCAATCGTTTGCACAACTACTAGTTGCTATTTGAATCAGTTGGAAGATTGACAATCAAACTGCACAAAACCTATTGGAACATCCACATAAAGGTTTATGACTTGTTGACTTCAATTTCTCACTAAACAGATTATCTATTTCTCACTATAATATTAATTAGTGCTCGTATGTACACATTGACAAAAAAGGTTGAACTATTTTGTACCTTATCTAAGGTAGAGTAAACTCTTTAACAGTTTTCTTGAAATTATTACATTCAAGTGATACTTTAAAGGAAAAATATGATTGTGCTTAAGGTAACTCACTTGTTTTATTTAATAAAAAGTAGGAGAAAATGATCACAAAAACTCTCTTAAATTTTAATTGATATATATAGAAAGATTCTTAAACATGCACCCACACTCTTTCATTTGTATTTACATATTTTTATGAGTTATGGGCCCATATTTTAATATAAAGAAACACGTAAGCACAAAAATCAGATTAAATATATAAAAGATGCTTTTTTTTTATGTGTTTTTTCCTAGTTATCATTTTTGTCTAGCTTCATAAATTTCATTACTTTTCTTCAATGACTTCTTTATATATATATATATATATATATTCCCGTGTGAGATAAATCAACATTTAATTGATTGTTAATTAATTTACTCTTAACATGATGTAAAAATATTTTGGACTAATATGTTTTGAGATTATATCTTTGGTTGGGTCTGAATTTATGTACTATACTTGCTCTATCAAATTTGACTTAGAGAAATTAATTGGTATTTTCTATGTGTATTATCTATTCAAGAAACAAGAAATTTTTTTTTCAATCATTTCTTAAAGTTGGATTCCATCTTTAATCGAACAACCAAATTAGCTCTTGATTGGTTGCAAGGTAAGCAAAAATAAATTTATAAATGAAAATGGTTAATATAATATTTTCAACTGAGCTGAATAGAAATGAGAATGTGCAAGCTTATTTGACTGATTTATGTTTGAGTCAAGTGTATATTAAATTTGACTAACTGATCGAATTCAAATATTTAAATTATTAAATTCATTTATTATTATGCTAGTTGAGCCTAGTATAAGCTATATGCCTCAACATAAAATAGGCTTAGCTCATTTAATTAAAAGGCATTAGATTAATTAAAAATTATGCTTATGCTTTACAACTTGCAGCAAGAAATCCTACGCAAGGAATTTCATAAATAATCCCACAGCAATAGGATACAAGAATGGTACAACTATACACTATAATGGAACTCAGAGGGCAAGAGAGATGAAGGAAATTTATATTTATATATATAAGAATAAATAGAAAGAAAGAAAAATACCTTTTGTAAACCATATATAAAAAACCCTTTTGTAAACCATATATATCTTTTCCTTATTTTGTGTTGTTATTTGGCAGCATGCTCAGAATCATGGACACCCACAATAGAAAAATTTAAAAGAGATAATGCCTCTCATCATTTTCCTTCTTGCTTTTTTGGGTCTAATCATACTCTTCCTCAAACTTCAATAACACACTTGACTAGTAAGAGACCCCAATATAAGAACAAGAATGCTATACAGTATGTATTAAAAAAAATACTACAACAATATGAATAGAAAAAAAGAAAATCGTTAATATTTATCTATTCTTTAATCTATACAAAAAAGTTAATCATTTATTTTTTATTATTAAAAAAATAAAATGTGATTTCATGCAGAAATGAAGAAAATAATGTGTGATTTATGCTATATAATTGTGTAAATTAATTTAAGATTATATCTATATAAAAAAATATATATTAACAAATTTCAACATAAAACACAAATACATGCATAAATATAAAAGAAGCTAGTGAGCAATAGAGATGAAAACATAGATCTTACATATGCTCACAATATATTTTACATTGAATTCAAGTGATTAATGCATCAGCAACACCAATGACACCACATATATCACAACATATATTCCTCTTGCAAATACAAAAATGTGGCATCAAATCCCTTCTTGGGAAGTAACCTATATCTTTATTCTTAAGACAATGAAATAAGTATAAAACACTCAGTTTATGCAAACTGTTCCATATGCTATTGAGTTAGACTATGCAACAGTGAAATAAACTTCTCTATAATCATGAAACGCATAGCTTAACCAATTACAAGTTTTGAGAAAAATGAAAAGAGCTAATTCACAATCTAGTAACATTACTATGCATGAATATGTACATGAAGAAGGCCAACCACTATCAAATGCAATAATTTATAAACCAAAGGAAAAAAAAAAATAAAAAATCAAAGTGCAATGGGAATTTTATACATGGGGAAGAAATGAAATTTGGTGCCATGTTCTTATAGTGTAGGACACAAATTTTTCTATTCAACTGATGAGTAATAAAATGACAAAACCTAGTAATAACTAATGATCCATTCACACAAAAACTCATTTGTAAGAAACTATCCTGTACTACATCATAAAAATTAAGGATCAGCTCTGCTTGTTTCATGGGAATTATGTACTGTTTTGCTACTGTCTCTGGGTCAGATTTTAGTTTATGTGAATTGGAAAGCTTTTCATGGATTTCTTTTGAGCACTTTTTGTGAATTTAGTACATATTTTAGACTCCAGTCAGGCTACTAAATGCTGTGGATTAACTATAGATTTTCACTACAATTCTCGGACAGCAACATAACTTTTTGTTAGGGGACAAGCTGTTCAAATTTTCTGCTACACCTTTGGCTAGATATTCATAATCTTCTACTTTGCAACCTGGACATAAACTCCAGTCAGGCTACTAAATGCTGTAGATTAACTATAGATTTTCACTACAATTCTCGGACAGCAACATAACTTTTTGTTAGGGGACAAGCTGTTCAAATTTTCTGCTACACCTTTGGCCAGATATTCATAATCTTCTGCTTTGCAACCTGGACAGAAACTTTTGGAGGCACTTAACAGACAAACACTCCTTTTTAGCTGTGATTTTGGAGGCATCTTATAGACACACACATTGGAGGCACCACTCCCATGCCTACTGGTGCAGAGGCTGTTTTATATGGTTAAATAGTTCAAATGCACATGGGTCCTCAAACCAAACTTGACATTTTGTAAATTTTTGTCTTTTTAGCACATTTGTATAGAAATTAGACAACAAAAAACCGATTCATATGCTATTCACCAAATTACTTAAAGTGTTCTCAAATAGACTCACCCATACAACAATAGGATAGTCAGCAAAAAATACTTACTTTTGCACCCATTTGTTTCTGCCACAAACCCTTCTTGTATCCAGTGTTCTACAACGGCTCATACACGCAAGCACCAGAAACTTCAAGCTTTGCAATATCTCTCTAATTTTTTCTATTAGAAACAATATTTTAGCAATTTAAAAATAAAAATAAAAATCCTTCAAACCCTAGGCATTTGGGGTGACAAAATCTGGGCAAAATAACGAATACTTACCAAGAAGACATGG
>CM032124.1:0-40000 GCA_018894105.1 Jacaranda mimosifolia
AATATATTTTCATTATTTTAACTTTTTTAAACTAGAAATTTCAAGAAAATTGCGAAGGGGTATGTATATGATTTTTTTTTTTGACATAATATATTTTATTTTCTATTGACAATTTCAAACACACATACACCTGAATCCACACAGGCACACACAGATACACCTATGCGCACATATACACACACACATGCGTACACACATGCACGCGTGTGCACACAAACACAAAACACACACACAGATACACATGCATATACACACGCAAACATACATGCAACACATACACATACTCGTACACACTCTTTCACACACACAAACAAACACGGGAACACACAAACATACACACACAAAAACATGCACACACACGTGCACACACTCGAATATATTTTCATTGTTTTAACTTTTTTAAACTAGAAATTTCAAGAAAATTGCGAAGGGGTATGTATATGATTTTTTTTTTTGACATAATATATTTTATTTTCTATTGACAATTTCAGACACACATACACCTGAATCCACACAGGCACACACATATACACCTATGCGCACATATACACACACACACTCGCACACATGCGCACACACATGCATGCGTGTGCACACAGACACGGAACACACACATAGATACACATGTGTATACACACACAAACACACATGCAATACATACACATACTCGTACACACTCTTTCACATACACAAACAAACATGGGTACACACAAACACACACACACACACACACATATGCACACACTCACACTCAATAACAAATGAATATGTAACAAAATTTAATGAATAAGTTCTTTGGTTGTATTTTCATTATTTAAGATATATGTTAAGGATTTTCGAATATATTTTCATTTTTTTAACATTTTTAAACTAGAAATTTCAAGAAAATTTCGAGGGGGTATATGTATGATATTTTTTTTAAGCAATATATTTTATTTTCTATTCATAATTTCGAGTGCACCCATACCTAAATCCACACAGGCACACACACATACACTTGCACATACACACACACAAACACACATGCACACATGCACACATACACACGCACATGTATACGCACATGCACACGTATAAGAAAATTTATTAAACAAGATATATGGTTGTATTTTCATTATTTAAGAAATATATATTAAGAATTTTTGGATATATTTTCATTATTTTCTATTTTTTAAACTAGAAATTTCAAGAAAATTGTGAAGGGGGTATATATATGATTTTATTTGAAGCAATATATTTTATTTTTTATCACAATTTCAGACAAATCCACAGAAATCCACACAGGCACACAGATATATAGCCGCACACACACACACAAATCAATACGTACACACACACACACAAACCGACACGCATACACACACAAATAGACATGCACACGCACATACAAACACACACGCACACACACAAACATACACACACAACCACACACAAATGCACACACTCACGTTCAATAACAAATGAACATGTAACAAAATTTAATAAACAAGATCTTAGGTTGTAATTTCATTATTTAAGAAAAATATATATTAAGGATTTTTTAATATATTTTCATTATTTTTAATATTTTAAAATAGAAATTTGAAGAAAATTTCGAAGGGGTATATAAACGATTTTTTAAAGCAATATATTTTATTTTCTATTCATAATTTGATACACACCCACACTTAAATCCACACAAGCACATGCACACACGCACACATTGATAAATAGACACGCACACACACACAACACATACGCATGCACACACATATACTAGCACAAACTCTCACACACACAATCACATATGCACACACGGAGGTATACACACTCACATGCACATACAAACATGCACACACATGCATATATTCACGTTCAATAACAAATGACTACGTAAGAAAATTTAATCATCTTTGGTTGTATTTTCATTATTTAGGAAATATATATTAAGGATTTTCATATGTATATTCATTATTTTCTATTTTTTAAACTAGAAATTTCAAGAAAATTGCGAAATGGTAAGTAAATGAACTTTTTGAAGCAATATATTTTATTTTCTTTTTACAATTACAAGCATACCCAAACCTAAATCCACACAAGCACACACACATACACCCACCCACACACAAACACACAGCACGCACGCACACCCCCCATACTCACACGCACATGCACAAACACAAGAACGTACACACACGCACACACACATGCACGCACTTACATTCAATAACAAATGAATATGTAAGAAAATTTAATAAACAAGATATTTGGTTGTATTTTCATTATTTAAGTGATATATATATCAAGGATTTTTGGATATATTTTCATTATTTACTATTTCTTAAACTAAAAATTTCAAGAAATTTACGAAGGGGTATAAATATATTTTTTTGCAGCAATATATTTTATTTTCTATTCACAATTTTAAGAGGCTAATAGCAATTTACCCCCCTGTGTTATCCAAAATAGGCAAAATACCCCCTATAGAAATAGAATGTACAAAAACCTCCCTGAGATTTGAAAAATCATGCTCACTGCCTCTTGTGAACTGTTTGGAAGGATTTTTAGAGCTTTTAATATTGAAAGGACCAAAATGACCTTGCATAATTTTAAACACCTTTCACCTCTCATTTTTTAGATCATTTTGAAATCAAATGGCGAAAAAAACAAGAGCGAAAATCATAAAATTAAAATTCTCAAAACCCTAGCTTGAATTTTCATGTTTCCCCCATCAGATTGAAATTTCTTTTTGCAATGCAAAGTAGATTTACAGAAGATTGGAGGCGAAGACTGGTGTGGAGACGTGATTGAAGGCGAAGGGATTGGATTTGGTGTTTTAACTTGAGTGCATGGTACGCATTTGTTTTTTCCTTCACATATGTTGCTTAGGGTACTAGTTTGGGCTTTTCTTTGTGAAATTTGTTTATATATGTATAGAATATTGTTTATAGATGAATTATTTGTCTGTTATGTGTGAAGTGGTGAAATATACTTTGCAGCCCAACATGAGTTTTGTCTGTTATGTAGATGTTATTTAGGTGTTATGTGATGGCGTGGTTGGTTCTATTTTTCCGTACTTGTCAATGTAGTGTTTCAATGTTAGTTGTAATGCCCCAGAATTTTACTTCGTATTTAATCGATTACTTTACCTTATTTTATTTTATTTATTATTTAAATAAAAAAACTTAATGCCTTAAAAAAATTCCTTTCCTATTTAACTAATTATTTTATCCTATGTTTATTTATTTATTTTTATTTACTTGTTATATCAGTTAGAAGATGTAATATATATATATATGTATATATTTACTTAGCACTAGATTTATCTCTTGGTTAAATAGCGAGAATTACTATTTAAGATCATAAATAATTATATAAATATAAATAATACATAAGTTAATTTTTGGGAAAATAAGTTATAATTTTCTTATAATAATATTATATTATTACCAAGAATTAGTAATTGATACCTTATGAATTTATTATATAGATGTCATATTTATTATAGGGTTGTCCTATTCCTATGAGATAAATAATTAGAGTTCTAATTGAAGAAAAATACTTCTCCCGTATATATTGTTTATATAATTCAGAACCCTAATCTTGTAAGTCAAAAGAAGAACCCCTCATCTTTCCCAAGCTAGAAATCTAATTTTCCCTATTAAATGAAAAATGATTTATACCCAATATTCTAGGCATAATCTTTTATCATGATGGCTTCACATGTTCGTAAAAGGCTAACCTGTTTGTTTACCAAGAATTCTTCATTTCTATGCAAATCCCACGTTTCATTCAACATTCATTTCTCTAGCATTAGGGAAAAGCAGCCCCTAGACACCCATATAGTTTCTGAATACTAGATACACAAGCACAATTTCTCTCCTAAAGCGGCGTCACATGTTGCCTCTGTTTTAACTCGACTGAAAGACCCAAAAAAATCTAATTCAATTAGTCATTCTTCAAAAAGAGTGGCTTTTCAAACAGCCAATTAGAGAAGATACTGAACTATAGGCCTAAATTCCTCTGGGAAAATGTTGAGAAAGTTATCAAGCCCAAAATCAAGATTTTCCAAGATTTGGGCTTTTCTAAGGGTGACATAGCTAAAATTGTGTCAAGAGAACCGATAATTTTGCATTGTAGTACAAATAATAGGCTCATCCCTTCATTATCTATGCTGAAGGACTTATTGGGATCTAATGTGGAAGTGGCTAAGGTTTTGAGGCTTTCTGCGTGGTTTTTGGTATCAAATTTATAGAAGACATTGGTACCCAATGTTGAATTCTTGAAGAGCTGTGGCATATCCATGGAGCAGATTATTGACTGCATATATACATAACCATAATTTTTCTTGTATAAGCCAAAAAATATGAGGAAAGCTGTTGAAAAGGCTAATGAGTCCGGGGTTGATAGGAGTTCCCAAATGTTTATTTATGCTGCTCGAGTGGTTCGTTCGATGAATAGTAACACTTGGGAGTTTAAGTTGAAGACTTTAAGGAATTTGGGATTTTCAGAAGATGACATATTTAGAGTGTTCAGGAGTGCGCCTATGGTGTTTTTAGTATCAGAGAAAAAGATGAAGATAACAGAGGTTTTGCTTGCGACAGGGAAGTATAATATGTTATGTATCGTGAACTCCCCAACTTCACTTATGTACGGAATTGAGAAAAGGTATAGACCGAGGCTGTACATTTTGGAGATTTTAGAAAAAAGGAATCTAATTAAAATTGGCCCAATTGCACTTGATGTCATATGCGATTTTTTTTTTTTGAGAAATATGTTGCCCTTTATTTAGATGAAGTTGGTGAAATTTACTTTACAAAGAGTGCTGGAATAGGCAAAAGGCATCAAACTTGCTAAAGGAGTTGTGATAAAGGCATCAGATAGATAAGAGAACCTAGATGTACAACAAACTGGATAAACTGAGTAGTCCATTATTAGCTAGAACTGGAGAAGAGGCACCTGCTGACCTTTGAGAAATAATCCAAATAGCTTGACCTTTTCTGCACCAATAGCTAACTTGCTCTATCCTAAGGTGACTCACCAATTGACTTGACTGCCTCTCAGATAGGATTGACTTCTAGGACCGATCTTGAAGGTGAGTGTCTAAACCTATAAATACTATATATTGTATGTTTCAAAACCTAGAAGGATATATGCTATTATATAATTGTTCGTGACTTGTTGTCAATTTACACTGCATTATATATGTACTCCACTGTGCACAAAGAGAATTATTTTTCCTGCTTTATTTCTAGATAAAACAAAACCTATGCTTTTATGATTTTTTTTTCTTATGCATTTAGACTAGCAAATTAAACTCGATGATCTACTGATTACTGTTACTGCTAGTCGAATCCAACTCGGTATGGGTGTACGAGGGACTTCACTGGGCAGCAGCGGGCTAGCCGATTGAATACCATGCGCATATGGCCTAACCCCCCAATGCACAATAGAAGCCGTTTGTGGCTAAGGTGGGTCGTAGGAACTCCTAGGGACGCTTGGGCACTATTTTGGTAAGGTCACACCTTGCCCGGAGCAATAAGGGACTATTATGGTGGGATCTATAAGGTTGACTGGCTACAACAAACACTGTTTGATCATCGTATTTAAGTTGTTAGTCTAGGAAAACTATTTGTTAAACTCTTGACTTGATACTACTTGACTGTTTATAAAATTCTTGACTTATTACTGCTAGACTGTTTATAAACTTCTTGACTATTGTTGCTAAATTGTTTTATGAATTCCACTTATGTTTTTTTCTCAAATATTTTTGCTATATAAATTCTTGAACATTTTCACTATACCAATGATTCTAATTTCGGAACTCACATTGCACCACTTGGCACTCACTGAGTCTTTTACTCACACTTGTTTTCCTCTTTAACTTTCTTCTGGCAGACATGTATCCTATCCCTAGTGCGGATGTTGAACCTACTTTTGACGAGAATGAAAATTGAAGAATTTCTTTTGGAATGAGGACTTTGCAGTAGGTTTAGCTTTATTGCTATGTTGGCAAATTAGTTCTTCTCCTTTAATGATTTTCCAATTGTGGGGAGGAACATTAGACATTTTGAGGTTTTATGTTGCAAGAATTATTTGAGTTATTATGAATTTTGGAGTTTTCTTATTTAAGATTATGATTTTTGGATAGATGATACTAAGTATTTGGGATTGAGTTTCACGCCTCGAGACTAGATTGTATGGTTTGATTTTTGGGGCGTGACATTAGTGGTCCCAATGGAACTCTTATGTCGGTGGTCCCAATAGGAGTCAAACTTGAAAAAAGACTTACATTGACATCACGCACAATTCTTCCTATTTAAGTATCATATATATAATGTCCATTTAATTATGGACTATGTCAATGTTAATTGTCACCACTTAGGCTAATTGGTATGCATTATGGCACTAGGTAATTGAATATTTTATTTGTTGATGAATGCAGATGACTGAATATCATGAATTAGAAATGTGGAGTGGAGGGGAATTTGTGCGTATTCCAAAACTAACATATAGAGGAGGAAAATTAATACACATTCCGAAATTTGATTTGGACTACTTGAACTTGGATACTCTGTGGGAGTTGTATGTGAAACATGGAGGCAAGAAAGGCATAGTCAATTTCTACTATAGAGTGCCTGGATATTCACTTGAACTTGGGTTGAGGAAAATAACAAATGAGGCCCCAGATTATGGTATAACTCACTTGCAAATGGTGCACATAGGCCTTACAGATTTTCCAATTTTGTTATATGTGGAAGAAGTAGCAGACCCAATCCAAACCATAGATGAACATGGGAATTTGATTACCTTGGATAAACTTCAGAAGATGAACTATAGAGAAGAAGAAACAGATATGGATGATAAGATCAGATTATTGACACAAGGGGTGGATTTTGAAGATGATTTTTGCAGTACACAACCAGAAGAGATAGAGTTTGGGGTTTCAGTACACAACCATCTCAGCCAGAAGAAGAAGAAGAGCATGTTGATGCAGTACATCATGAAGAAGAAGCAGTTGCAACTGAACAACCAAGAACAAAACAAAATGAACATTAAGAAACACCTTCAGTACCAATATCTGAACAACCAATTGAAGAAACTGATTATGGAGAAGCATTTGCAAACTGAACAATATCGTGAAGCACCTGTAGGGCAAACTGAAAATAAAGAAGTAAGTACAATCTAGCATGAGGAAGAAACACTTGCAGTAAATGATTCAGATGGAGCTAATTTTGATCATCATGAGGAAGAAACTGCAGTTCAGCATGAGGAGAAACCTCTAGTCCAACATGAAGAAGAAGCACCTATAGTAAATGATTCAAAGGAAGCTAATTTTAATCATGATGATGAAGAACCTGCATTCCATCATGAGGAGAAACCTCCAATCCAGCATGAAGAAGAATCACCTACAGTCCAACATGAGGAAAGAGCTCATTTTGATCACCCTGTAGAAGGAGCTTATTTTGATCAGGATATTCATGTTGAAGCATAACATTATGCAGATTAATTTCTACATGATTTTTAGATTGATGAGGAATAGATGTATATAGATGAAGAGACTTCACTATCTCATACTGAAGAAGAAGAAGAAAATATAGACCATGATAAACCTGGTGATGTCTCACCAGATGTAGATACAGGTTGATTCAGGTAGTGAACAACCTGAAGAGCAGTTTGATAAAGAATCAGAGAATGGACAACCCCAGAGAAAAAAAAGTCATAAAAGGAAGCAAGCTACTACTTCTTCATATTCAAAGGATGAGGACTATGAGCCAGATGATTCAGAGGAAGATATTGACCTTGATTCAGATACACCAAGCCTTGTGCTTGAAGATTTGGAGGGTTCAACTGATTATGATATCTTATTGGAAAAAATATGAGTAGATGAGAGCTACTCAAAAAGTTGAGAAAAGTAATGAAATCAAAGAATCCCAAGAGGAAGAGGCCCCAAAGAGCTCATCAAGTTGAGGATGAAGATTGGTACAATGACCCTATGGCAGATGATGAACTCATCAGTTTGGATGGTTTAGATAAAGAAGATCCAAAGCATCTATATTTCAGAGAAGGGCAAGAGATGAAAGACTTTAATATGGTGGTGGGGATGAAATTTGCTAATGCAAAGGTATTTAGAGAGGCTTTGAGAGATTGGGCTGCGAGACAGGGCTTTGAGCTTGAATAGATTAGAAATGAAAGAGCTTGAATAGATTAGAAATGAAAAGGCCAGAATAACAGCTAAGTGCAAGAATAGCTCATGCACTTGGAGGATCCATGTATTCTTAGTGATGCAAGGTGTAACTTTTCAAGTGAAGACAGTCAAAGGAACACATACATGTCCCATAGTAGATCATAACAACCTTGCCAAAGCAAGATATTTGGGAAAGAGAGTGGAGAATACTATTAGGGATGATCCCAATATTTCAATTGAGAAAATGAAAAACACCATCCAAAGAAAGGTGAATTTGAATGTGAGTACATGGAAAGTGATCAGAACCAAGAGACATGCATTACAGCAAATTAGAGGGGTGGATGGTCAATAATTTCAAAGGCTGTGGGATTATTGTGCCACAGTTAAAGAGAAGAATCCTAGTAGCAAGATTTTGTTGGGAAAGGTTGAAGACAATAATCCATCTATCTTTGAGATGATGTATTTATTACTGGATGCCATGAAGAAGTCTTTTCAAGGGTGTAGACCAATTATTGGTCTAGATGGCTATTTTTTGAAAACTGCATATAGTGGGCAGCTTTTGGTTGCTATAGGAAGGGATGACAATGATAACATGATGCCTATTGCCATGGCAGTGGTTCCAATGGAAAACAGAGAAACATAGAGTTGGTTTTTGAAGGAGATGCTTGAGGATCTTGGGGACAGGAAATGTACTTTCATATCTGATAGACAAAAATGAGTTGTTGAAGCCTTGAGAGATGTGGCTTCAGATAGTGAACATAGATACTGCTTGAGACATATGTATGAAAACTTCAAGAAGAAGTTCAGTGGACCTAAGCTCAAGGAATTATTCTGGAAGGCGGCGTTTGTTGGTAGCAAAATAGAGTTTGAGCACTACATGAATTTGTTGGCAGTAGAAGATCCTAAAGTGAATAAGAATATTAAGACAACAGTGGAATGGCTTAGGAAAGTTCCAACTAAACATTGGGCTAGGTCATATTTTTCATCTTACAGCAAAAGTGATATTCTAGTTAACAATCTTTCTGAATCTTTTAACAACTACATCATTGATGCAAGGGGCAAACCTATCATTAGCATGGTTGAAATTATCATAAGCAAGCTGATGACTAGGATTCAGACCAAGAGAGCAATGATGGAAAAATATGCTGGATGCATATGCCCAAACATACTCAAGAAGATCAATAAGCAACAAATTATGATTAGGCATTACATTGCTATATGGTGTGGAGGCAAAGAGTTTGAAGTTGACAGTCTAGAAAATAGATATATTGTGAACTTGGAGAAAAAAGCTTACACCTGTGGGATGTTTCAGCTGAATGCTTATCCTTGTTGCCATGCTTCTGCTGCAATTTCAAAGAAAAGGTTGAAATTAGAAGATTATGTGGATGGTTTCTACAAAAAAGAGACTTACATGAAGGTATATGAGCACATGATCCATGGGGTTCCCGGGCCGAAAGACTACATTCAAACTAACTTTGTACCTCTAAAGCCACCTAAAATCAAAGCTAAAGCTAGGAGACCAACTAAGTTGAGAAGAAGAGGTCCTGATGAAATGCATAGGACTACTTCAACAAGGAAGGGTCTTACACATACATGCAAAAATTATCTACAAAGAGGTCACAACAAAGCTTCTTACAAGAACCCCACTCATCCAAAAGCTATACTCTTTAAGGTTAAGATATTAGACTTAAATTAACAATTGTATATTTTCCTAATGATTATTTGGTTTGATCAACTTACATTCATTTTATAAGCTACTGCTATCCCATATACTGTACAAGCTCCCTCAGAGATGATGAACCAAGATTCTCAAGTCCTTCATCTTAGCCAGAATGATGCAAGGCAAATTTCCACTGTTGAACACCCAACACAGCCTTCCAGATCAGTAAGCTATTTTTAAATTAGTAAATATCTTTGATATACTGGTCTCCTTGTTGCAAATCTTAGGTTTGAACTCATCATTTGGGTTGTTGCAGCTAATAAGAATGAAATTTGATGCTTGTTGATTTGGTTGTTGCTCTAAAATAGGGTTGTTGCCTCATTGGTTTAGCTGAAAAATATATGGTCAATATTTTTAGTTTGATTTATTATGCTTGATTTTTTTCCTAGTTGCAGAAACAAACCACTTATGGAGAAAAAGGTGAAATTTACCAAGGCCCTAGAAATGCAGCTTTATTGGGGAAAACAAGCCAAGGAAGAAAAAGTGCACCAAGAAAAAGTACGCCTTCTGTCTCAAATCAAAAAGGATCTGATGCTTCAACTGGTGTGGTTGCAAGTGATCCCACCCCATCTAAGAGAAAGGAAAAACCAACTATTATTGAGGTGCTGCATAATATGAAAAAAAGGGTAGCTGAGAGGAGAGCACAACATCTATAGATGTGGTGTGAGAGATTGTTAATGACATTTCATTTCTCAAACAATTGTCTATTTTGTATGTATGTAACTGTGGGCATGTGATTCTAGGGAAAAGATGCCTTCTTTACCTTTTGTTGGTTTGGAATATTTAAACAAAGTTAATAGCTTTAATTATTTTGGTGAGTAGTTGGAATGTATTAAACAATGTCAATTGCACTTTATTGAATATAGTGGCTTGTCTTCTTTTGACCAATTTGGAGATTGTTAATCTTTGGACTACTTTTAAATTTTTTTTTTTTTTGTATGGTTTTGTTGGTTTCCTATTCATTTGGTCTTGTTGATTTTTGATTGGATAAGTCATTATACTCCTTCAACTCTTGCAATTTTTTTCCTTCTAGAAATAAGCAACTTACGCCTCTCTGATTTCAATCATAAGGTATATAATAGCAATTTACCCCCATGATTAATTGTCGGCAATATAGAACCAAGAAAGGAAACTTAGCAAGATAAACTTCCTTAACATTGCAGAAACTAGACAAGCAAAACTAACACTTTTCATCTCATTACTTCATTACTACTACAACAACCAAAAATGTGACTAAAACAGCTATTAAAAGCCAACAAACATAAACAACATTTGAAGAATTCTCCTCTTTCGTAGATGCCACTACCCGTGACAGCCCGAAAACCACTTCTTCACCATCTTCCAATTCATCTTCCTCACCACCATAACTTGTATCTATGCCAAAATCCTAGGGACAAATAACTGTAAAACCACTTGGAGATCATGCTGCTTGAAGTGGCAGACACCATTCAAAGAAATTGCATCGTTGGATAGCACAACAGTAATAAAGCCTACCAAATGAGCTTTTCCTCTCATTCATAACCACTCGAAGAGCAAGGTTTGCCAAGCGTCTATATATTGGAGGCATCCCATACCTCAGGTCAAGTGAAGGCTTTGTGGGTCTGAATCTGTTCTTTGTACTGTTAGAAGAAGAAGTCGCCATTCTACAAAATAATCTTGGTTGGAACAGAAAAAATTAAATTTGGGGGTGGAGAAAATATATTTGATGTTCACGTCTACAAGGAGGAAATGAGGTTTCACTTATTTAGGGAAAAAGGGGGTAAAACAGGCTTTTCACACTTTCAAAAGGATAACCAATTGCATCCAGACGTGTGTGGCATACAACAGCGCTCAAAAGGGTCGCGCTGCATGATTTATGAAAACTCAAGGAGGTATTTTGTACATTATTTTTTCACATGGGGCCTTTTTGCCAATTTCTCTTTTCCTAGGAGGGTGCTTGCAATTTTCCCTAATTTCAGACACTCACACCTAAAACCACAAAGGCACACACACACCCCCTCGCACACATGCACACACACTCACACACAAAAACACTCGCACACATGTGCACACACAAAAATACTCCCATACATCCAAAAATCCTTAACATATATTTCTTAAATAATGAAAATACAACCAATTATGTTGTTTATTAAATTTTATTATATATTCATTTGTTATTGAATGTGAGTGTGTGTATGTGTGTGTATGCATTTGTATGTTTGTGTGTGTGTGTGTGTGTGTGTGTGTGATAGAGTATGTGCGAGTGTGTGTGTGTGTATGTGCGTGTACATGTGAGTGCGAGTATATGTGTGTGCGCGTGTGTGTTTGTGTGTGTGCGTGTGTCTGTACCGATGTATGTGTATGTGCTTCTGTGGATTCAGGTGTGGGTGTGTCTGAAATTATGAATAGAAAATAAAATATGTTGCATCAAAAAAAAATCGTACACATACCCGTTTGCAAATTTCTTGAACTTTTTAGTTGAAAACATTGAAAATAATAAAAATATATCTGAAAATCCTTAATATATATTACTTAAATAATGAAAATGCAACCAAATATCTTGTTTATAAATTTTGTTACATATTCATTTGTTACTTTGCGTGTGTGTGCGTGGTTATGTGCGTATGTGAGTGTGCGTGTATGTGTGCGTGCCTATGAGTGTGTGTGTGTGTATATGTGCGTGTGTGTCGGTGCATATATGTGTACTTGTGTAGATTCAGGTGTCGGTGTGTCTGAAAGTGTGAATAGAAAATAAAATATATTGCTTAAAAAAAATCATATATATACCCCTTCAAAATTTTCTTGAAATTTCTAGTTTAAAAATTTGAAAATAATGAAAATATATCCAAAAATCCTTAACATATATTTCTTAAATAATGAAAATACAACCAAAGATCTTGTTTATTAAATTTTGTTACAAATTCATTTGTTACTGAACATGGGTGTGTGAGCGTGTTTGTGTGTGCATTTTTGTATGCATGTGTATGTTTGCGTGTGTGCATGTGTGTGTGTGTGTCCATATGTGTTTGTGTTTTTGTGTGTGTGTGTGCATATATGCATGTCTGTGAGGGTGTGTGTGTGTTCATATATACGAATGTGTGCACCTGTGTGGATTCAGGTGTGGGTGTGTCTGAAACTTTGAATACAAAATAAAATATATTACTTCAAAAGAAATCATATACATGCCTCATCACAAATTTCTTGAAATTTCTACTTCAAAAAATGGAAAATAAAATATATTCGAAAATCCATATTATATATTACTTAAACAATGAAAATACAACCAAATATCTTGTTTATTAAATTTTCTTACATATTCATTTGCTATTGAACGTGAGCATGCAAGTCGTGTATGAGCGCGCGCACACGCGCGCGTGTGTGTGTGTATTTGTATGTGTGCGAGTGTGTGTGTGTGTGTGCCGTGTGGATTTAAATGTGGGTGTGTCTGAAATTGTGAATAGAAAATAACATGTATTGCTTCAAAAAAATCATAAACATACCCCTTCACAATTTTCTTGAAATTTCTAGTTTAAAATATTGAAAATAATGAAAATATATCCAAAAATCCTTAATATATATTTCTTAAAAAATGAAAATACAACCAAGGATCTTGTTTATTAAAATTTCTTCCATATTTATTTGTTATTGAACATGAGTGTGTGCGTGTGTGTGTGTGCGCATGTTAGTGTGTGTATGTGAGTGTGTGTATGTGTGCATGTGTGTGTGTGTGTGTGTGTACTGGTGTATCAGTGTGTGCTTGTGTGGATTTAGGTGTGGGGGTGTCCGAAATTAAGAATATAAAATAAAATATATTACTTTAAAAAAAATCATATATACCTCTTCGATATTTTATTGAAATTTCTAGTTTAAAAAATTTAAAATAATGAAAATATATCCAAAAATCCTTAACATATAGTTCTTAAATAATGAAAATACAACCAAATATTTTGTTTATTAAATTTTATTACATATTCATTTGTTATTGAACGTGAGTGTGTACATGTGTGTATGCGTGTTTGCATGTGTATGCAGGTGTGTGTTTGTGTTTGTGTGTGTGCGTGTGTGTTTGTGTGTGTGAGAGAGTATGTGTGAGTGTGTATGTTGCGTGTCTATTTGTGTGTGTGTGCGTGTGCATGTGAGTATATGTGTGTATCTGAAATTGTGAATAGAAATAAAAAATATTGCATAAAAAAAAATCATATAAATACCCTTTCGCAAATTTCTTGAAATTTCTAGTTGGAAACGTTGAAAGTAAAAAAAAAAATTTGAAAATTCTTAATATATATTATTTAAATAATGAAAATGCAACAAAATATCTTGTTTATTAAATTTTGTTACGTGTTCATTTGTTACTGTGCGTGTGTGTGTTCGTGTTTATGTGTGTATGTAAGTGTGCGTGTGTGTGTGCTTTTCTGTGAGTGTGTGTGTGCGGGTGTATATGTGTGTGTTTGTGTAGATTCAAGTGTGGGTGTGTCTGAAAGTGTTAATAGAAAATAAAATATATTGCTTAAAAAAATCATATATATACCCTTTCAAAATTTTCTTGAAATTTTTGGTTTAAAAATTTGAAAATAATGAAAATATATATGAAAATCCTTAATATATATTTCTTAAATAATGAAAATATATATATATGTACGTATGTATCTGCTAAAGAAGATGAATAAACAGAAGAAGAGAGAAGCCAAAAATCAAAAGAAACCTGGCTAAGAAGAGAGACTTAGCGATTTTCCCATGTAAATCTCATAGAGTAGAGTTAGCCTAAAAGAGGTAGCCAAAGCAGAGGATTGCCCAAGAGAATGGAGGTGAGCGTGTTTGTGTGTGTGCATTTTTGTGTGCATGTGTATGTTTGCGTATGTGTGCATGTGTGTTTGTGTTTTTGTGAGTGTTGCATGTGTGTGTGTGCATATGTGCATGTGTGTGAGGGTATGCGTGTGCTTGTGTATGCAAGTCTATGCGTGTGTGTGCGGGTGTATATGTGTGTGCCTGTGTGGATTCAGGTGTGGGTGTGTCTGAAACTGTGAATAGAAAATAAAATATATTACTTCAAAAAAATCATATACATATCCCTTCGCAAATTTCTTGAAATTTCTAGTCCTAAAATTCAAAAATAAAATATATCCAAAAGTTTGTATCGTATATTACTTAAATAATGAAAATACAACCAAATATCATGTTTATTAAATTTTCTTACATATTCATTTGCCATTGAACATGAGTGTGCGCTTTTGTGTGAGTGTGTGTATGTGCGTGTGTGTGTGTGTGTGTTTGTATGTACGTGTGTGTGTGTGAGTGTATGTATGTGCGTGTGGCGTGTGTACGAGTGTGTGTGTTTGTGTGAGTGTATGTGCCTATGTAGATTTAGATATGGGTGTGTCTGAATTTGTGAATAGAAAATAACATATATCGCATCAAAAAAATCATGTACATACCCCTTTGCAATTTCTTAAATAATGAAAATACATCCAAAGATTTTGTTTATTAAATTTTCTTACATATTCCTCTGTTATGAAACATGAGTGCGTGCGTGCGTGTGCGTGTTTGTGTGTGTATATGAGTGCGTGTGTGCGTATGTGTACGTGTTTGTGAGTGTGTGTGTGTGTGTAAGCGAGTGAGTGAGTGATGTGCGTGTGTGCAGGTGTATGTGTGTGTGCTTGTGTAGATTCAAGTATGGGTGTGTCTGAAATTTTCAGTAGAAAATAAAATATATTGCTTCAAAAAAATCATACACATAACCCTTCGCAATTTTCTTAAAATTTCTAGTTTTAAAAATTGAAAATAATGAAAATATATCCGAAAATCCTTATCATATATTTCTTAAATAATGAAAATACAACTAAAACTCTTATTTATTAAATTTTGTTACATATTCATTTGTTACTAAACGTAAGTGTGTGCATGTGTGTGAGCGTGTTTGTGTGTCCATGCGTGTGCGTGTGTATGTTTGTATGTGTGTGTGTGTTCATGTATGTGTGCGTGTTGCATGTGCGCGTGTGTGTGAGTGTGTACTTGTGAATGTGTGTGCTCATGTATGTGTGTGTGCCTGTGTGGATTTAGGTGTGGGTGTGTCTAAAATTGTGAATAGAAAATAAAATAATAAGTCATAAGGACTTAGTGAGGAAAAAGAGAAGAACAAGATTCAAAATAAGTTAATGAAGTACGACTATTGATGAACAATTTGACAGCAACAAGAAAATCAGTATGAATAAACAATGTACATAATACACATGTAATCAAATTTAACAGACTGTTGGTCCTTCTGTTAAACATAAATTTCCTTATCACTTCATTGCTCGAGCACTCAGCTCGGTATGTAACAACTTGTTGTATGGTATGGTCGACTGTATGCCAGATCCCACCACTCATACTTTGCTATCTCAAGCTGCCTGTAAGTCAGGATTGCAAGTGGGTACTATCCAGAAGACCTGTCACCGCCAGTTCGTTCCTCCTGGCCGTCTTTTCGGACCTAGCCACAGGCCTAAACCCCCCCTCCCCATGGCGTCCCTCCGGGTGATAATCGGCCCATGGCGTCCCATAGGTTAATATAATGTAATGCCAATAGATACAAGTTGCACTTTTAAACATTCAGTATGATTATGGCAGATATGTAGTTGAACCAAGAATGTACACTGGCTGGCAACAACAAAAAATGTGACTAAAACAGCTATTAAAAGCCAACAAACAGAAACAACATTTGAAGAATTCTCCTCTTTCGTAGATGCCACTACCATAACAGCCCGAAAACCACTTCTTCACCATCTTCCAATTCATCTTCCTCATCACCATAACTTGTATCTATGCCAAAATCCTAGGGACAAATAATTGTAAAACCACTTGGAGATCATGCTGCTTGAAGTGGCAGACACCATTCAAAGAAATTGCATCGTTGGATAGCACAACAGTAATAAAGCCTACCAAATGAGCTTTTCCTCTCATTCATAACCACTCGAAGAGCAAGGTCTGCCAAGCGTCTATATATTGGAGGCATCCCATATCTTAGGTCAAGTGAAGGCTTGGTGGGTCTGAATCTGTTCTTTGTACTGTTAGAAGAAGAAGTCGCCATTCTACAAAATAATCTTGGTTGGAACAGAAAAAATTAAATTTGGGGGTGGAGAAAATATATTTGATGTTCACGTCTACAAGGAGGAAATGAGGTTTCACTTATTTAGGGAAAAAGGGGGTAAAACAGGCTTTTCACACTTTCAAAAGGATAACCAATCGCATCCAGACGTGTGTGGCATACAACAGCGCTCAAAAGGGTCGCGCTGCATGATTTATGAAAACTCAAGGAGGTATTTTGTACATTATTTTTTCACATGGGGCCTTTTTGCCAATTTCTCTTTTCCTAGGAGGGTGCTTGCAATTTTCCCTAATTTCAGACACTCACACCTAAAACCACAAAGGCACACACACACCCCCTCGCACACATGCACACACACTCACACACAAAAACACTCGCACACATGTGCACACACAAAAATACTCCCATACATCCAAAAATCCTTAACATATATTTCTTAAATAATGAAAATACAACCAATTATGTTGTTTATTAAATTTTATTATATATTCATTTGTTATTGAATGTGAGTGTGTGTATGTGTGTGTATGCATTTGTATGTTTGTGTGTGTGTGTGTGTGTGTGATAGAGTATGTGCGAGTGTGTGTGTGTGTATGTGCGTGTACATGTGAGTGCGAGTATATGTGTGTGCGCGTGTGTGTTTGTGTGTGTGCGTGTGTCTGTACCGATGTATGTGTATGTGCTTCTGTGGATTCAGGTGTGGGTGTGTCTGAAATTATGAATAGAAAATAAAATATGTTGCATCAAAAAAAAATCGTACACATACCCGTTTGCAAATTTCTTGAACTTTTTAGTTGAAAACATTGAAAATAATAAAAATATATCTGAAAATCCTTAATATATATTACTTAAATAATGAAAATGCAACCAAATATCTTGTTTATAAATTTTGTTACATATTCATTTGTTACTTTGCGTGTGTGTGCGTGGTTATGTGTGTATGTGAGTGTGCGTGTATGTGTGCGTGCCTATGAGTGTGTGTGTGTGTATATGTGCGTGTGTGTCAGTGCATATATGTGTACTTGTGTAGATTCAGGTGTCGGTGTGTCTGAAAGTGTGAATAGAAAATAAAATATATTGCTTAAAAAAAATCATATATATACCCCTTCAAAATTTTCTTGAAATTTCTAGTTTAAAAATTTGAAAATAATGAAAATATATCCAAAAATCCTTAACATATATTTCTTAAATAATGAAAATACAACCAAAGATCTTGTTTATTAAATTTTGTTACAAATTCATTTGTTACTGAACATGGGTGTGTGAGCGTGTTTGTGTGTGCATTTTTGTATGCATGTGTATGTTTGCGTGTGTGCATGTGTGTGTGTGTGTCCATATGTGTTTGTGTTTTTGTGTGTGTGTGCATATATGCATGTCTGTGAGGGTGTGTGTGAGTTCATATATACGAATGTGTGCACCTGTGTGGATTCAGGTGTGGGTGTGTCTGAAACTTTGAATACAAAATAAAATATATTGCTTCAAAAGAAATCATATACATGCCTCATCACAAATTTCTTGAAATTTCTACTTCAAAAAATGGAAAATAAAATATATTCGAAAATCCATATTATATATTACTTAAACAATGAAAATACAACCAAATATCTTGTTTATTAAATTTTCTTCCATATTCATTTGCTATTGAACGTGAGCATGCAAGTTGTGTATGCACGCGCGCGCACGCGCGCGTGTGTATGTGTATTTGTATGTGTGCGAGTGTGTGTGTGTGTGTGCCGTGTGGATTTAAATGTGGGTGTGTCTGAAATTGTGAATAGAAAATAACATGTATTGCTTCAAAAAAATCATAAACATACCCCTTCACAATTTTCTTGAAATTTCTAGTTTAAAATATTGAAAATAATGAAAATATATCCAAAAATCCTTAATATATATTTCTTAAAAAATGAAAATACAACCAAGGATCTTGTTTATTAAAATTTCTTCCATATTTATTTGTTATTGAACATGAGTGTGTGCGTGTGTGTGTGTGCGCATGTTAGTGTGTGTATGTGAGTGTGTGTATGTGTGCATGTGTGTGTGTGTGTGTGTACTGGTGTATCAGTGTGTGCTTGTGTGGATTTAGGTGTGGGGGTGTCCGAAATTAAGAATATAAAATAAAATATATTACTTTAAAAAAAATCATATATACCTCTTCGATATTTTATTGAAATTTCTAGTTTAAAAAATTTAAAATAATGAAAATATATCCAAAAATCCTTAACATATAGTTCTTAAATAATGAAAATACAACCAAATATTTTGTTTATTAAATTTTATTACATATTCATTTGTTATTGAACGTGAGTGTGTACATGTGTGTATGCGTGTTTGCATGTGTATGCAGGTGTGTGTTTGTGTTTGTGTGTGTGCGTGTGTGTTTGTGTGTGTGAGAGAGTATGTGTGAGTGTGTATGTTGCGTGTCTATTTGTGTGTGTGTGCGTGTGCATGTGAGTATATGTGTGTATCTGAAATTGTGAATAGAAATAAAAAATATTGCATAAAAAAAAATCATATAAATACCCTTTCGCAAATTTCTTGAAATTTCTAGTTGGAAACATTGAAAGTAAAAAAAAAAATTTGAAAATTCTTAATATATATTATTTAAATAATGAAAATGCAACAAAATATCTTGTTTATTAAATTTTGTTACGTGTTCATTTGTTACTGTGCGTGTGTGTGTGCATGTTTATGTGTGTATGTAAGTGTGCGTGTGTGTGTGCTTTTCTGTGAGTGTGTGTGTGCGGGTGTATGTGTGTGTGTTTCTGTAGATTCAAGTGTGGGTGTGTCTGAAAGTGTTAATAGAAAATAAAATATATTGCTTAAAAAAATCATATATATACCCTTTCAAATTTTTCTTGAAATTTTTGGTTTAAAAATTTGAAAATAATGAAAATATATATGAAAATCCTTAATATATATTGCTTAAATAATGAAAATATATATATATGTATGTATGTATCTGCTAAAGAAGATGAATAAACAGAAGAAGAGAGAAGCCAAAAATCAAAAGAAACCTGGCTAAGAAGAGTGACTTAGCGATTTTCCCATGTAAATCTCATATAGTAGAGTTAGCCTAAAAGAGGTAGCCAAAGCAGAGGATTGCCCAAGAGAATGGAGGTGAGCGTGTTTGTGTGTGTGCATTTTTGTGTGCATGTGTATGTTTGCGTATGTGTGCATGTGTGTTTGTGTTTTTGTGAGTGTTGCATGTGTGTGTGTGCATATGTGCATGTGTGTGAGGGTATGCGTGTGCTTGTGTATGCAAGTCTATGCGTGTGTGTGCGGGTGTATATGTGTGTGCCTGTGTGGATTCAGGTGTGGGTGTATCTGAAACTGTGAATAGAAAATAAAATATATTACTTCAAAAAAATCATATACATATCCCTTCGCAAATTTCTTGAATTTTGTAGTCCTAAAATTCAAAAATAAAATATATCCAAAAATTTGTATCATATATTACTTAAATAATGAAAATACAACCAAATATCATGTTTATTAAATTTTCTTACATATTCATTTGCTATTGAACATGAGTGTGCGCTTTTGTGTGAGTGTGTGTATGTGCGTGTATGTGTGTGTGTGTGTGTTTGTATGTACGTGTGTGTGTGTGAGTGTATGTATGTGCGTGTGGCTTGTGTACGAGTGTGTGTGTGCGCGTGTGTGTGTTTGTGTGAGTGTATGTGCCTATGTGGATTTAGATATAGGTGTGTCTGAATTTGTGAATAGAAAATAACATATATCGCATCAAAAAAATCATGTACATACCCCTTTGCAATTTCTTAAATAATGAAAATACATCCGAAGATTTTGTTTATTAAATTTTCTTACATATTCCTCTGTTATGAAACATGAGTGCGTGCGTGCGTGTGCGTGTTTGTGTGTGTATATGAGTGCGTGTGTGCGTATGTGTACGTGTTTGTGAGTGTGTGTGTGTGTGTGAGCGAGTGAGTGAGTGATGTGCGTGTGTGCAGGTGTATGTGTGTGTGCTTGTGTAGATTCAAGTATGGGTGTGTCTGAAATTTTCAGTAGAAAATAAAATATATTGCTTCAAAAAAATCATACACATAACCCTTCGCAATTTTCTTAAAATTTCTAGTTTTAAAAATTGAAAATAATGAAAATATATCCGAAAATCCTTATCATATATTTCTTAAATAATGAAAATACAACTAAAACTCTTATTTATTAAATTTTGTTACATATTCATTTGTTACTAAACGTAAGTGTGTGCATGTGTGTGAGCGTGTTTGTGTGTCCATACGTGTGCGTGTGTATGTTTGTGTGTGTGTGTGTGTGTGTGTGTTCATGTATGTGTGCGTGTTGCATGTGCGCGTGTGTGTGAGTGTGTACTTGTGAATGTGTGTGCTCATGTATGTGTGTGTGCCTGTGTGGATTCAGGTGTGGGTGTGTCTAAAATTGTGAATAGAAAATAAAATAATAAGTCATAAGGACTTAGTGAGGAAAAAGAGAAGAACAAGATTCAAAATAAGTTAATGAAGTACGACTATTGATGAACAATTTGACAGCAACAAGAAAATCAATATGAATAAACAATGTACATAATACACATGTAAACAAATTTAACAGACTGTTGGTCCTTCTGTTAAACATAAATTTCCTTATCACTTCATTGCTCGAGCACTCAGCTCGGTATGTAACAACTTGTTGTATGGTATGGTCGACTGTATGCCAGATCCCACCACTCATACTTTACTATCTCAAGCTGCCTGTAAGTCAGGATTGCAAGTGGGTACTATCCAGAAGACCTGTCACCGCCAGTTCGTTCCTCCTGGCTGTCTTTTCGGACCTAGCCCCAGGCCTAAACCCCCCCTCCCCATGGCGTCCCTCCGGGTGATAATCGGCCCATGGCGTCCCATAGGTTAACATAACGTAATGCCAATAGATACAAGTTGCACTTTTAAACATTCAGTATGATTATGACAGATATGTAGTTGAACCAAGAATGTACACTGGCTGGCAAGGTCGTTTAGGGTTCATAACATAAGGCAACCATGTAACATAACATAACAATAGATCGACAAGATCCCTTTAACAAATAACAGACTTGTAAGAAGCTAGCAAGTTATATGGGGATAGCCGGCAAGGCTGCAGGGTACAAGGGATAAAATTCTAATAATGTAAAGAAAGTTCTAGGCACTAGAACAATTAGAAAACAGAATCGATATCAAAGATAACCCTCACAGGGGTGTCCAAATCAGATAACAGAATCATAGATTTCAATAACAATACAGTCAGTTCGGAAACAGTAGCCCTCACAGGGGTGTTTAAATTAGATAACGAATAGCAAATCGGATTCCAAAAACAATTCAGATTTCAAACAAATAGAGTACGGTACAAAACAGAAAACCCACACAGGGCATATCACAAATAATAGATAGTTAGAAAATGTGCCAGATTGGTAGACCCTCACCTCCATTATCTTAGGAAATGCACCCAAGAATAGCAATTCACTGGTTCTCGAAACCCACGTCCTCGTCACATAGCCAAAAGAGCACAATTATAGTCAAAATCCATGTTTAACTCCCAATACATTACTATCATGCTTATCATAATCCAAATTCACTAATTAACCTATTAACATGATAGTTCAAAGCTTAAAAAACACTATCGCTCCAATAATAGCTAATAAAATCAGTATTGCCAAAATAAATCTTGATTTCACTTATAAGAATATAAACTAGTCCTTAGTTACATAATCTTATCACAATATTAACCTAGAATTGCAATAATCGCTTAATTCTTCATAATTAACCCTATCAATTACCGTTTGGGTCCTAAATCCAAAATTACGGTTTAATTGCTTATCGAACTCATTAAATCCCAATTTTAGCTTATAGTACAAGATGTCTGGGACCACAATTATAATATTCCTTGCATGGGAATCTTGCATCTTGCACTTCTATATATACATATATCAATTATCCATATCATCAATCTTGGCATGAAATACAAAGTCTCTAAAGGTAAGGTATACTATGTACATATACATATATGTATCAAGTACGATCAACTAAATCTAAGTTTGCCATCGGAGTTCCGAAACCACAAACCGTTGACACAGGTGCGTTCGTTGCATCGAGGAGGTAAAACTACCTCTCCGCTGCCGCCATCAGAGAATCTCAACACCACCACCTCTCGAGGTCCTGAATCCAATGCCGCCTTCAGTTTCAAGTTTCACGGCCTGTAGCACCCTTAACCGAGCTCAACAGCCTTCAAAAATGGGTTTTCTCTACTGCACTTCGATTACTATTTTCCGTCACCACCGCTGCATTTCACTGCCATGCAATGCCTCCATAGTGTTCTCCCTGTTGAGTACTACCAAGACCAACCCTTGGAGTTGAAGTTGTTTGTCAAAAAATGGGAAACCCACTTGCCCACCGTGAAGTTGTTCTCGGTCTGTCTCTTGCGGTGGCTTGCCAGAGTGAGATTCAACCGTGCATGGTGGTGTGCAGTGTAGCCGGAGTCAAGAGGAGTGATTTGGTTGGTTTAGTTTGGTGAAACATAGTCGCCGGAGAAAGATTGTCAGGGGAGGGAATATGGTCGCAGGTGGAAGAGAAAAAGGAAGAAGAAAGGTAAAAAATGAAGACTCCAAGTGGTCTGCCAGCTTTTTCAAAATTAAATTCTTTAATTTTGCAAATTAGCCCTAAGATTTCCAATCAGCCTCACTTAGATCCTAGAAATTTTTAAAAATTGTAATTTAAACCCCGTTGACCAAGACCCTTCTATGCAAACCCCACTATTCTTCAAAGTTGCACAATAAAATCCTCTATAAGTACAAATTGGCCCCAAAAGTTTTAATTAACATGAAATCAAGTTTATTAATATATTAAAACAAAACTTCTAAAATGCTAATAATTATAAAAATTCATAAAATTAATTAAAATGAAAATAATTTGACAATTAAGTTATCACAGTTCAATAAAATTCTAGCGGTGTTACAAACTCCCCCCCTTTAAAAGAATCTAAAAATCCTTAACATATACTTCTCAAATAATGTAAATACAATCAAAGATCTTGTTTTATTAAATTTTCTTACATATTAATTTGTTATTGTATGTGGGTGTGTGCTTCTTTGTATGTATGCGAGTGTGTCCTGGTGTAAGTGTGTATGCTAGTGTGAATATAGGTATGGGTGTGTCTGAAATTGTGAATCGAAAATAAAATATATTACTTCAAATAAAATTATATATATACCCCTTCGCAAATTTCTTAAAATATCTAGTACAAAAATTGAAAATAATAAAAATATATCTTAAAATCCTTAATATATATTTCTTAAATAATAAAAATACAACCAAAGATCTTATTTATTAAATTTTCTTACACATTCGTTAGTTATTGAACATGAGTATGTTTGTGTGTGTGTGTGTGCATGTTTGTGTGTGTATGTGAGAGTGTGTGTGTGTGTGCGTGTGTGAGTATATGAGTGTGTGCGCGCGCGTGTGTTCGTGTGTGTGCATGTGCGCATTTGTGTTTTTGTGTGCATGTGTGTGTATGCGTGCGCGTGTGTATATGTGCCTATGTGGATTTAGGTATGGGTGTGTCTAAAATTATGAATAAAAAATAATATATATTGCTTAAAAAAAATAATATACATACCTTTGCAATTTTATTGAAATTTCTATTTTAAAAATAGAAAATAAGGAAAATATATTCGAAAATCCTTATTATATATTTCTTGAGTAATGAAAATACAACCAAAGATCTTGTTTATTGAATTTTCGTACATATTCATTTGTTATTTAAAATGAGTGTGTTTGTGTCTTTGTGTGTGCATGTTTATGTGTGTATGTGAGTGTGTGTGTGTGTGTGTGTGCATGTTTGTGTGCGTGTGTGCGTGTGTACATATGTGCGAGTGTGCGTGCGTGTGTGCGGGTCTTTGTGAGTGTGCCAGTGTAGATTTAGATGTGAGTGTGTCTGAAATTATGAATAGAAAATAAAATATATTGCTTTAAAAAACTCACATACATACCCCTTCGAAATTTCTTTAAATTTCTAGTCTAAAAAATTGAAATTAATGAAAATATATCTGAAAATCCTTAACATATATTTCTCAAATAATGAACATACAATCGAAAATTTTACTTATTAAATTTTCTTACGTATTCATTTGTTATTGAATGTAGGTATGTGCGTCTTTGTGTGTATGCGTGTGTGCATGTTTGTGTTTGTGCGTGTGTTTGTTTGTGTGTGTGTGTGAGTGTGCTAGTGTGAATATAGGTATGGGTGTGTCTGAAATTGTGAATCGAAAATAAAATATATTGCTTCAAATAAAATTATATATATACCCCTTCGCAAATTTCTTAAAAGTTCTAGTTCAAAAAATTGAAAATAATAAAAATATATCTTAAAATCCTTAATATATATTTCTTAATTAATGAAAATACAACCAAATATCTTATTTATTAAATTTTCTTACATATGCATTTGTTATTGAACATGAGTATGTTCGTGTGTGTATGTGTGTGTGTGTGCGTATGTGTGTGTGTTTGTGTGTGTGTGCGTGTGTGCGAGAGTGTGTGTGTGCCTATGTAGATTTAGGAGTGGGTGTGTCTGAAGTTGAGAATAGAAAATAAAATATATTCCTTCAAATAAAATCATATATATACCACAATTTTCTAGAAATTTCTAGTCTAAACAATAGAAAATAATGAAAATATATCAGAAAATTCTTAATATATATTTCTTAAAAAATGAAAATATAACCAAATATTTTGTTTATTAAATTTTCTTGCACATTCATTTGTTATTGAACATAACTGTGTGCATGTGTGCGTGCGTGAGTGTGTGTCTGCGTTTGTGTGCATATGTGTGTCTGTGTGTGGGTAGGTGTGTGCGCGTGTGACTGAGTGTGTGTGCGCGTGTGACTGAGTGTGTGTGCATGTGTGGATTTAGATGTGGGTGTTTCTGAAGTTGTGTATAGAAAATAATATATATATTGCTTCAAAAAATCATATAAAAACCCCTGGCAATTTTCTTGAAATTTCAATTTTAAAATATAGAAAATAATAAAAATATATTTGAAAATTCTTAATATATATTTCTTAAATATTGAAAATACAGCTAAAGATCTTCTTTATTAAATTTTCTTACATATTCATTTGTTATTGACCGTGGGTGTGTGCGTGTGCGTATGTGTATGTGTGCGAGTGTGTGTGTGTGTGCAGGTGTATGTTTGCGCCTATGTGGATTTAGGTGTGGGTGTGTCTGAAATTATGAATAGAAAATAAAATGTATTGCTTCAAAAAAAATCATACATATACCCCTTTGAAATTTTCTTGAAATTTCTAGTTTAAAAAATTGAAAATAATGAAAATATATTTAAAAATCCTTAACATATATCTTAAATAATGAAAATACAACCAAAGATCTTATTTATTAAATTTTGTTACATATTCATTCATTATTGAGTGTAAGCGTGTACGTGTTTGTGTGTGTATGCATATGTGTGTATGTTTGTGTGTGTCCATCTGTGTTTGGGTGTGTGAGTATGTGTGTGTGTTTGTGTGTGTGTGTGTGTGCACACATGGGTGTGTGCGTGTGTGTGCGCGCGTGCATGTGTATGTGTGTGTGCCTGTGTGGATTCAGGTGTAGGTGTGTCTGAAATTATGAATAGAAAATAAAATATATTGCTTCAAAAAAATCATATACATACCCCTTCGCAAATATCTTGAAATTTCTAGTTTAAAAAATTGAAAATAAAATATATCCAAAAATCCTTATTATATATTACTTAAATAATGAAAATACAACCAAATATCTTGTTTATTAAATTTTCTTACACATTCATTTGCTATTGAACATGAGTCCGTGCATATGCATGTGTGTGTGTGCGCGCGTGAGTGTGTGTTTGTGTGTGTGCCTGTGTGGATTTAGATGTGGGTGTGACTGAAATTGTGAATAGCAAAAAATATATATTGCTTCAAAAAAATCATATATATACCTCTTTGCAATTTTCTTGAAATTTTTAGTTTAAAAAATAAAAAATAATAAAAATATATCCGAAAATTCTTAATATATATTTCTTAAATAATGAAAAATACAACCAAAGATCTTGTTTATTAAATTTTCTAACATATTCATTTCTAATTAAACATGAGTGTGCGTGTATATGTGTACGTGTTTGTGTGTGTATGTGAGTGTGCTTGTCCGTGTGCATGTGTGTCCGTGTCTGCGAGTGTGTGTGCCTGTGTAGATTCAAGTATGGGTGTATCTGAAATTGTTTATAGAAAATAAAAGATATTGCTTAAAAAAAATCATATATATACCCCTCAAAATTTTCTTGAAATTTCTAGTTTAAAAAATTGAAAATAATGAAAATATATATATGAAAATCCTTAGCATATATTTCTTAAATAATGAAAATCCAACCAAAGATCTTGTTTATTGAATTTTATTAAATATTCATTTGTTATTAAATGTGAGTGTATGCGTGTTTGTGTGTGTTTGCATGTGTGTGTGCGCGCGCGTGTGTGTGTATGTTTGTGTGTGTGCATGTGTGTTTGTGTGTACGGGTGCAGATGTGTGAGCCTGTATAGATATATGTAGCACCCCCTGTTGGGATAGCACCCAAGCTGAGGCGCCACCAATTCAATCTTAAATATAATTCAAATAATATCTAGAAAATCTTTAATTTAACCATCTCAAAGGAAAACAAATCATCCTAGCCCAAAAGAGCATTTCATAGAGCAAAATATATACTTATCAAGTGACTTAAGTTCCATGCATACATTCCCATAACATTCTTCAGGTAATTGTCTCGATTGGGTGTTGACTATATACACAACCATGACACCTAATCTATTACAAGACGACATCCAAACTCAAGGCATGAACTCTAGCTTCCCACTCAGTCCTGTTTGGAAAACAAATAACAACAAGGGAGGGTAAATCCTAAGGACTTAGTGAGGGAAAAGAAAATAATAAGATTTAAAAGGAAAATTAATAAGGTACAACTATTGATGAACAACTTAATAACAACAAGAAGGAAAATGATAGACAACAATCAAAGGCAGCTATGTAACAATAAGAGTTCCAACATAAGTCAACATTAACTTGTCTTATGGCATGGTCGACAGCATGCCAAATCCCAACACTCATAGTTAGCTACCTATAAGTTAGGATTTTTTGTGGGTTCTAGTTGGAAAGACCTATGTCCATTGGTCCATTCCGCCCGGCTGTCTTCCAGACCTAGTTCCTCGGCCCATACCCCCCATGACATCCCTCTGGGTGGAAACCGCCTATGGCATCCCATGGGTTGAAAGATATAATACCAACAGATAAAATTTTAACCTTTAGACAATAACATGAATATAACGAGATACAATCTAAACATCAATATACTAGCCAGCAAGGCCATTCTGGAATAATAATCCAAGATTTCTGTTGGAATTGGCCCTCGGCCTATACAACAGATAATCAGGTATGACGTTAAGGCCAAGTAATTGATGTAAAGAACGAACTTAAAGATACCGACAAGATTTCTTAAATAATCAACATGTTTATATGAAAGGAACAAGTAGTACGGGGTCAGCCAGCAAGGCTATAGAGTCCAAGGGACAAAATCGAATAATATGATAAAGGTTCTGGACACCAGAATAGACAGAAATCAAAATTTATAACAAACAATAACCCTCACATAGGCGTTTATATCAAATAACAGATAACAATTGTAATAAAATAATTCCTAGATTTCAAATGAATCAGAGTATGGTATAGAAACAAAAAAATCCACACAGGGGCTTATCACGAATAAAAAATAATGAGAAAAAGGTGTCGGATTAGCATACCTTCACCTCTTGTAGTTTCAGCAAAAACAAATCTTAGCTCACAATCTATTGATCATCATGACCCACTTCTTCTTCACCTAACCAAAATAGTATAATTACAGTCAAAATCCATATTTGACTCCAAGCATCACTCTCATGCTTATCGTTAACCCAAATTCACTGAATAATCATATTAACATGAGAGTTTAAAGCTTAAACGGCTTAAACGATCTAATAACAACCAATAAGATCGATTATATCCAAATAAATCTTGATTTCATAGCAAGTCTACTAACTAAGCAATAGCTAGTTCTTAATTACATAATCATTCTCGTCATATCATCCAAAATTCACAATAATGGTCCAATTACTATCACTTGGTTCTAAATCCATAAATCCACAAGTTAAAGTTCAAATCCTTTAATTAACTCAATTTATTCCAGCATAACAATATTCGGGTCCACAACTTATAGGTACTCCTAGCTTAGGGATCTCAATCACAATCACATATATATCAATACTTCCCAAATCCTATTCTTAGCATAAATACAAGCTAAAATAGGAAAGTATAACATATGGATTATATATATAACAAGGTACAACTAACTAAAGCTTAATTTTTAACCCTCTATTACCCAAAATTGCTTGTCGGGGTCACGAACCAAGAGTACTACTGCGATCATCGAAATGAACAGAAGAAACTATTTTAGGGTCACCGGAGTACTGCCGGAAAGTTGTCCATCACCCTAAAGAGCTACACCTCGTCACAAGCTTTCCAATGGTACTGTTAGTTTCAATAATGGCTGCCTGAAAGTCCTCCAAAAATCACCATGAAGTTGCTATCACCTCAAATCGCCGTCGCCTGTTTCTCGCCGTTTTTAGTTATCGCCGCCTAGTTTCACTGCCATGCAATGCCTCCACGGTGACCACCAAGCCGAGGGCTTCAATTTTTACTACCCATAGAACTCCTCCGATGATGCCTTGCTGCTGGTCCCGCTCCTTCACCGTAGAACTCCTCTAATGATACCTTGCTGCTGGTCCCGCTCCTTCACCGTGTCCCATTTTTGCTTCAAAACTATGAAGTTGCCCAGTGCTGGGTTTGTGTGTGTGAGTGTGTTGGGGTAGCTGGGTGGTAAAGAAAAAGAGAGGTGGTGGTGAGGTTGATGGTGCTGGTGGCCGGAGATGGTGAAGGTGAGAGAGATGACATGGGAAAATGAGGAAATTGAAGGAAAAAATTTGTTCTGTAAAATCCATCTTTTAAAAATTGCAATTGAGTCCTTAGTCTAATTAAGTTAAATCAATTAAGTCCTTAAGTAATTAAAATAGCATATAGGTCCTAGTTGACTATAAAAATACCATGCAAAACCCCTGAGTTCTCTAATTTATTCAATTAAGTCTTCAAAAATTATAAATTAGCCCCAAGAAAATTTAAATATAATAATAATATGAAAGAATAATTAAATTTCATCAAATATTGAAAATAATAAAATTTAAGTTATATAACCATAAAATTTTGGGATGTTACTGTCACACCCTAAAATTAAACCATATTTATACTAGAATTGAACGTGAAATTTATTCCCAAATAAATGAAACTAACAATCCAAAATCATAAGGTTAAACAGGAACCCATCCAATTCCTAGCAAACTCACAACATAAAACTCATAATATCGAAATCTTTCTGGAACTAAACACAATAAAATCCATAACAAATAAAACAAACTAATGAACTTAATAGAAAATATACTAGTCTAATAAAAATTCCAAAATTACATCTTCACTGTTGATTCTCATCATATGCGGGATCCACCTCCTCACTAGGACTAGGATCTATGTCTGCCAGAAGTAAATTAAAGAAAAGAAAAGAGTGTGAATAAAGTGAGTTATTGAATTAAAATTATTTGGTACAGTGAAAATTTTCGAGTAACATAAGTGGGATTCATAAAATAGTTTAATAATAACAGTCGAGAGATTTATGAACGATCAAGAAGTAACTAGTCAAAATTTTGTTAAATAATTTCCTAAACTATCAACTTAAATACGATGATCAGTCAGTTTTGTTGTAGCCAGTCGACTTTATGACTCCCACCGTAATAGTCCCTTATTATTCCGGGCAAGGTGCGACCTTACTAAAACAGTGCCCGAGCATCCTCGAGAAATTCTTACGACCTACCTCATCCACAAATGGCTTCTACTGTGCGCTGGAGGAATTAGGCCATGGGGGCTTGGGGTTCAACCGGTTAGCCCGCTACTACCCAGTGAAGTCCCTCTCATGCCCAAACCAAGTTGGATCCAACTAACAGTATCAATAGCAGTAACAGTAATAGTAATTAGTTGACCGTCGAATTTAATTGCTAGTCTATAAACATAAGAAAAGTCATAAAAACATAGGTTTTCATTTATCCATAAATAATACGACAAGAAAAAAATATTTTTTATTTAGAAATAAAACAAGATAATTACTTCTTTTGTTCAGAAATAAAATAAGAAAAGAGAAAAAAATTCATTTTATGCGCAGTAGAATACATATAGAGTGCAGTGTATATTGAAAATTTTACGAGCAATTGGTACAATAGCATATATCCTTCTGGGTTTTGAAATATAATATCGTATAATACATAAATTTAGACACTCACCTTCAAGATCAACACTAGAACTCAATCACCTATCCCGGTGTCAATCGAGTCAATTGTTGAGTCACCTGATTCATTTAACAAGTAGACCAATCATCAATTAAACTGACTAACAAGACAAAATTTACTTAGAACTAGCCTTATGTGTACCATAAGCCTGTAGTATCTTGAATGACAAGACTCAGCAACTTCCTAAAAAAAATGCAATCTTTCCACTTGGTATTTGTATCAAAATTTTAATTCATTGGCAACTTAAGTTTACTCCTGTACAACCTCTTCTAAACCCAAATTGCATATCAAATATTCTACGCAATTCACACTTGCAAAAAGTCCACATCAAATAAGAATTTAATACACCACTCTTGATTCCAAAATCCACTGAGAAAGATTCTTTAATTAATAATCAAACATTCATGAAATGCCATGTGTAATGCTACTTTCAGCAAGTTTAAATAATTCATTACAGCAGCTAAATCCCATTGGTCTAGAACTTCTATCTTATTTGGAGGAAGTTCCTTTACTAGTTACTATCACGCTACCATTATCCTTACGAATAATTTTATTATGTTTAACAAGATGGAATCTTAAAGAAGAAAAACGGATTAAGCGGTTTCAATTAGGAAGAATTGTTAATTTGTCACGTGACTGTTACAGTATAGGTATGCAGGCGTCTGAAATTGTGAATCGAAAATGAAATATGTTGCTTCAAATAATATTATATATACACCCCTTCACAAATTTCATGAAATTTCTAGTTCAAAAAATTAAAAATAATAAATATATATATATGTGAAAATCCTCAACATATATTTCTTAAATAATGAAAATAAAACCAAATATCTTGTTTATTAAATTTTCTTACATATTCAACTATCATTGATGCGCGCGCGTAAGTGTGCATGCGTGTATGCGTGTGCGGGTGAGTGTGGGTATGTGTGTGTGCGCGCATGTGTGTTTGTGTGTGTGCATGTGTTTGTGAGTGTGTGTGTTTGCCTGTGTAGATTAAGGTATGCGTGTGTCTGAAATTATGAATAGAAAATATTATTTATTACTTTAAAAAAAATCATATACATGCCCCTTTTCGTTTTTCTTGAAATTTCTAGTTTAAAAGAGGGAAAATAATGAAAATATATATATACCTTAAATAAAGAAAATAAAATGAAATACCTTGTTTATTAAATTTTCTTACATATTCATTTATTATTGAACAGTTCATTTATTATTGAACAGCCTCTGGTTGATGGAACAATGTAGGCAAGGTAAGTCCGCAAAATGGATCCGTAACCTTGAGAAAAGGATTGGCTTTGAGGGCTGGGCACGGGGGTCCCAGACCCAAACCCTCGACTGTTGGCGAACTGCTCGAGTTGTTCCCGCGGCGAGAGCAGGTCGTCACGTGCCGGTCGGGGGACGGACTGGGAACGGCTCCCTCGGGGGCTTTTCCCGGGCGTCGAACAGTCGACTCAAAACTAGTACGAGCAAGGGGAATCCGACTGTTTAATTAAAACAAAGCATTGTGATGGTCCGTGCGGATGCTCACGCAATGTGATTTCTGCCCAGTGCTCTGAATGTCAAATTGAAGAAATTCAACCAAGCGTGGGTAAACGGCGGGAGTAACTATGACTCTCTTAAGGTAGCCAAATGCCTCATTATCTAATTAGTGGCGCACATGAATGGATTAACGAGATTCCCACTGTCCTGTCTACTATCAAGCGAAACTACAGCCAAGGGAACGGGCTTGGTGGAATCAGCGGGGAAAGAAGACCCTGTTGAGAGGAAAATTAGTGCTTGACTCTAGTCCGACTTTGTAAAATGACTTGAGAGGTATAGGATAAGTGGGAGCCAAAAGGAAAAAGTGAAATACCATTACTTTTAACGTTATTTTACTTATTTCGTGAATCGGAGGTGGGGCACCACCCCTCTTTTTGGAGCCAAGGCTTGCCTTGGCGGGCTGATCCTAAGATGAGCTCAATGAGAACAGAAATCTTGTGTGGAATAGAAAGGTAAAAGCTCATTTGATTCTAATTTCTAGTATGAATACGAATCGTGAAAGCGTGGCCTAACGATCTTTCAGACCTTCGGAATTTGAAGCTAGAGGTGTCAGAAAAGTTTCCACAAGGATAACTAGCTTGTGGCAGCCAAGCGTTCATAGTAACGTTGCTTTTTGATCCTTCGATGTCGGCTCTTCCTATCAATGTGAAGCAGAATTCACCAAGTGTTGGATTGTTCACCTACTAATAAGGAACGTGAGTTGGGTTTAGATCGTCGTGAGACAGGTTAGTTTTACCCTACTGATGATAGTACCGCAATAGTAATTCAACCTAGTACAAGAGGAACCGTTGATTCGCACAATTGGTCATCGCACTTGGTTGAAAAGCCAGTGGTGCGAAGCTACCGTGAGCTAGATTATGACTGAACGCCTCTAAGTCAGAATTCAGGCAAGAAGCAACACATGCGCCCGCCGTCCGCTTTTCGACCCGCAGTAGGGGCCCTTGGGCCCCCAAGGACATGTGTCGTTGGCCAAGCCCTCGCAGCGGATGAGCCGCATTGGTCGCCTTGAAATACAATTCCCATCGAGCGGTGGGTAGAATCCTTTGCAGATGACTTAAATACGTGATGGGGTATTGTAAGCGGCAAAGTGGCCTTGCTGCCACGATCCGCTGAGATTCAGCCCTTTGTCGCTTCGATTCGTCCCTTCTCCCTCCTCTCTTTATCCCTCCCAAACATTTGTGATTTTTCTTTTCAAGCAAAACGGCTCGGAGGCTGTGATGCACATCTTCCAGCACACCCTACGCCCTCAAGGCCTGATGATCGTCCCTCCAAAAAATCAAGTACGATGAGTCCCTCCCAAGTGCCTAAGTATTTGAGTCCATCCCAAGTGGCCAAATACCTCCCAAGCGGGCCAAGTATTCCCCCGCAAGTGCCCAAGTATCCAAGTCCCTTCCAAGTGCCCAAAGTACCCAAGTCCCTCCCCAAACCAAAGTATGATAAGTCCCTCCTAAGTACCTAAGTCCCTCCCAAAAGTAAAGCATGACAACTCCCTCCCAAGTACTCAATTCCCTCATAAGTGCCCAAGTACGCATAGCTGCCGAAACGTGCGGGCTCGCCAGCAGAATAGTGTCGGGACGTGCCTGTGGCCTACCAAGTGGTGCCTGAACTTCTGCTTACGCCTACCGGGTGGTGCCAGGACATGCGCATAAGACTGTTAGGTGGTGCCAGGACATGCACGCACAACTTTCGAGTTGTGTCGGGATGTGCGTGCAAGCCTGCCGAGTCGTGTGCGCTTGCCTGACAGAAAGTGCGGGGACGTGCGCACATAACTACCGGGATGTGCCCGCACGCTAGCCAGAACGTGCACGCACAATTGTCGGGTAGTGCCGACACGTGCCGGGACATGTGTGCACAACTATCGGGTGGTGCCGGGACTTGCCCGCATGCCTGCTGGGAGGTACGTGCAAACCTGTCGGCTAGTGCCAGGACATGTGCGCACAACTGTCGGGTTATGCCGGGACGTACCCGCATGCTTGTTGGGACGTGCGCGCACAATTATCGGGTGGTGCTGGGACGTACGCGCAAGTCTGCCGGGTGGTACCGGAAGGGGTGTGCACAACTGTCGGGTAGTACCGAGACGTGCTCGCACGCCTGCTGGTACGTGTACGCACAAGTGCCAAGTAGTGCTGAGACGTGCCGGGTCGTGTGAGCACAACTTTCGGGTGGTGCCGGGATGTGTATGCAGAACTATCTGGTGGTGCCAGGACGTGTGCGCAAGCCTGTCGGACGGTGCCGGGATGCGCCCGTACACCTGTTGGGACGTATCGGCACATGTGCGCACAACTGACAGGTGGTGCCGGGACGTGCCCGCAAGCCTGCCGAGTGGTGCCGGGACGTGCCCTTACCCCGCCAGTATGTGAGCGCACGACTGCCGCACACCTGCCGGGATATTCCCACACACCTGCCGACTTGTGCCAGAACGTGCCGATACACCTACCTGGATGTGTGCACACAACTATCGGGTTATGTCGGGACGTGCCAGCACATTTATCGGAACATGCCCACACACATGTCTGGACGTGTGCGCACAATTATCGAGTTGTGCCGGGACATGCCCGCACACCGGGACGTGTGCGCACAACTGTTGGGTTGTGCCTGGATGTACCCGCACGCCTGTCGGGACCTATGTGCACAATTATCGGGTGGTGCCGAGACGTGCACGCAAGTCTGCCGGGTGGTGCCGGAAGGGGTACGCACAACTGTCGGGTAGTGCCGAGACGTGCCCGCACGCCTGCTAGTACATGTACGCACAAGTGCCAAGTAGTGCTGAGACGTGCTAGGCTGTGTGAGCACAACTTCCGAGTAGTGCTGAGATGTGTGTGCACAACTGTCTGGTGGTGCCAGGACGTGCGTGCAAGCTTTTCGGGCGGTGCCGTGACGTGCCCGCACACCTGTTAGGACGTGTCGGGACATGTGCACACAACTGTCGGGTGGTGCCGGGACGTGCCCTTACCCCTGCCGATACGTCGGGACGTGTGCGCACAACTGTCGGGTAGTGCCGGGACGTTCCCGCATACTTGCCGGCTTGTGCGAGGACATGCTCGCACACCTGCTTGGATGTGTGCACACAACTATCGGGTTGTGCCGGGACGTGCCTGCACACCTGTCGAGATATGCCCACACACTTGTCTGGACATGTGCGCACAATTATCGGGTTGTACCGGGATGTGCCCGCACATCTGTCAGTATGTGTCAGGACATGGCCGCACACTGGGACGTGTGCGCATAATTATCAACTGGTGCCGGGACATGTGCGCACAACTGTCGGGTTGTGCCGGGACGTACCCGCACGCCTGTCGGGACGTGCACGCACAATTATCGGGTGGTGCCGGGACGTGCACGCAAGTCTGCCGGCTGGTGCCGGAAGGGGTGCGTCCAACTGTCGGGTAGTGCCGAGATATGGCCGCACGCCTGCTGGTATGTGTACGCACAAGTGCCAAGTAGTGCTGAGACGTGCCGGGCCGTGTGAGCACAACTTTCGAGTGGTGCCAGGATGTGTGCGCACAACTGTCTGGTGGTGCCAGGACGTGGGTGCAAGCCTGTCGGGCGGTGTCGGGACGCGCCCGTACATCTGTTGGGACGTGTCGGGACATGTGCGTAAAATTGTCGGGTGGAGCCGGGACGTGCTCGCATGCCTGCCGGGACGTGCCCTTACCCCTGCCGGTACTTGTGCACACACCTACCGGGACGTGTGCGCACACCTATCGAGTAGTGCCGGGATGTTCCCGCACACCTGCCGGCTTTTGCCAAGACGTGCCCGTACACCTGCCTGGATGTGTGCACACAACTATCGGGTTGTGCCGAGACGTGCCCGCACGTCTGTCAAGATGTGCCGGGACATGCCCGCACACCTGCCTGGACATGCCGGGATGTGCCTGGATGTGTGCGCACAATTGCTGGGACGTGCCCGCACGCCTATTGGGTTATGTCAGGACGTGCCCGCACACCTGCCGGGATGCGTGTGCACAACTGCCGGGTTGTGCCGGGATGTGTGCGCACAACTGCTGGGTTGTGCCAGGACATGCCCGCGCGCCTGTCGGGATGTGCCCGCACACCTGCCTAGACGTGTGCACATAACTTGTGGGTTGTGCTAGGATGTGTGCGTCGGCTGTCCGAACGGGTGCACAAGTCCACCTCGCGCGCCCAACGACTTCCATCCGCCAGCATGCTGTGTGCATAATCCCATCTCTTGCCCACATTTATTTGTTTACATTCATTCTTTCGGTCGTGCATAAACTCAATTGGACACAAAGATACGGTTTCGTGATTTATCAAAATTTACTCCTAGTTTCGTCCAATCGATTTTCTCTATTTTTTCCTATATATTTTCGAGTTGAAATTCAAATTCCATCATCACAAAAAAATTATTTTCTATTTTTTCAAAAAATTTCAATGATTTTTCCAATTTTTTTCTTATTTACTTATAAGTTTTTGGTATTTTTTAATCAATTAAATTGATTAAATATATTTTTTCGAGTTCAAATTCAAATTTCGTCCTCCCAAAAAAATCATTTGCTATTTTTTTGGAATTTTAAATGATTTTTCCAATTTTTTCTTATAATTTTTTGGTATTTTTTAATCAATTAAATTGATTAAATATATTTTTTCGAGTTCAAATTCAAATTTCGTCCTCCCAATAAAATCATTTGCTATTTTTTTGGAATTTTTCAAGGATTTTTCCTATTTTTTCTTATTTTCTTATAATTTTTTGGTATTTTTTAATCAATTAATTTGATTAAATATATTTTTTCGAGTTCAAATTCAAATTCCATCCTCACAAAAAAATCATTTTCTATTTCCTCAAAAATTTTCAAGGATTTTTCCTATTTTTCCTTAATTTTTTATAATTTTTTGGTATTTTTAATCAATTAATTTGATTAAATATATTTTTTTGGAGTTGAAACTCAAATTCCATTCTCACAAAAAAATCATTTTCTATTTTTTCAATGTGTTTTCCTATTTTTCCTTAATTTTTTATAATTTATTAGTATTTTTTAATTTTAATTATTAAAAATAATTAAATAAATTATTTTTTAACTAGAAATAAAAAAATAACTTTATATTTGAATTTATCATAATTTTTTGAGGGTCCATGCAAATTTTCGCACTAAAATAATAAAAAAAAACTTCAAAAATTGAAAAAGTATACTTCCTCAGCTTTTCAATGTCTACTTCTGTCACAACCTCTTTTTTTTTAAGCCTATTATAAGGGGGGAAGGTGCTTGGAAGGGTGACCGGCCGGGGCCATGCGGGGTTGGCTGGGTGCCCGTGCCCCCCCTAAGCACCCTTGGCGGGTGTTGGCACCGGTGTGGTGAGAAACGGCCGGCAAGTTTTCCGGCAGTGAGTCCAATCATGTGCTATGTGCGAGGGCAATCCATTGGCAAGGTGAGCTTGTTGTTTTGAGGGCCGCAACCGTGCCAACACCAGCCAAGCAACGGTCGATGCACAACAACCCCCCATCGCAGTGCCCCATCACCCAACCTCCGTTATCTCGTGATGGCATCGGTTTGATGATGAATGACGAGCAAGTGGCTCCGAAGGGGAGCCTGAACGGGAGACGTGCTGCGCTATCTATGCAGAAGCCCTTGCGGCATCGGGCGTACATGGCAATGCACTGCTCATAAGGGCAATCCCGCGGCGTGGTGAGCTTGTTCTTTTGAGTTTCGATGCCCATCCCTCCCCCCCCAAGCACTCGCGGCGGGCCTCCAGTATCTCGTGATGGCATCGGTTCCACGATGAACGGCAAGCAAGCCACTCCAAAGGGGAGCCCGAGCGGGCGACGTGCTGTGCTGTCTACGCAGAAGCCCATAGGGCATTGGGCAAACATGGCAATGCACTGTTCGTGAGGGAAATCCCGCGGCGTGGTGAGCTTGTTCTTTTGAGTTTCGATACCCGTCGCTCCCCCCCAAGCACTCTCGGCGGGTGCTGGCACCGGTGCAATGAGAAACGGTCAGTGAATTTTTCGACGGTGAGTCCAAGTATGCCCTGCGTGCAAGGGCAATCTATTGGCAAGGCGAGCTTGTTGTTTTGAGTGCCGCACTCGTGCCAACAATGGTCGATGCGCAACAATCCCCCTCGTAGTGCCCCATCTCCCAGCATCCGTTGTCTTGTGATGGCATCGGTTCGACGATGAACGGCAAGCAAGCGGCTCCGAAGGGGAGCCCAAGCAGGCGATGTGCTGCGCTATCTATGTAGAAGCCCTTCGGGCATCGGGCGTACATGGCAATGCACTGCTCGTGAAGGCAATCTCATGGCATGGTGAACTTGTTCTTTGCCCGTCCCTCCCCAAGCACCCTCGACGGGTGTTGGCACCGGTGCAGTGAGAAACGGCTGGCTGGTGAGTCCAAGCATACGTTGCGTGCGAGGGCGATCCGTTGGCAAGGCGATCTTTTTGTTTTAAGTGCTGCATCCATGCCAACATCGGCCAAGCAATGGTGATGCGCAACAACCCCCCATCATAGCGTCCCAACTCCCAACCTCCATTATCTCGTGATGGCATAAGTTCGACGATGAACGGCAAGCAAGCGGCTTCGAAGGGGACCCCGAGCGGGCAACGTGCTGCGCTATCTATGTAGAAGCCCTTAGGGCATTGGGCGTACATGGCAATGCATTGCTCATGAGGGCAATCCCGCGGCGTGGTGAGCTTGTTCTTTTGTGTTTCGATGCCACCACGAGATGCTTGGGATGGTAGGTGGGTGGCTGGGAGTCCTTCATGTGTCGTCGAGAAATGGTAGGGCGAGTTGTTCCAATGGAGAGCCCGCAAGCATTCTTAGCTAGGGCAAACCTGAGGTGTGGCGAGCTTGGTCCCGTTCGCAAGATAATAAGCTTGTGTTGGCGTTGTTTCGGCGAGAAATGTCATTAGGCAAGTTGATCCAATGGGGAGCCTGCAAGCATTCTTAGCTAGGGCAAACCTGAGGTGCAGCGAGCTTGGTCCCGTTCGACTCTCGAATCATCCCCAACACAAGCTATCAGTTGGTTGGTCCCATTCGCAAGATAATAAGCTTGTGTTGGCATTCTTTCGGCGAGAAACATCGCTGGGCGAGTTGTTCCAATGGGGAGTCCGCAAGCATTCTTAGCTAGGG